>CM060900.1:562500-580000 GCA_030762935.1 Hymenopus coronatus
GAAAACCCTGAGAGCATGTCTGCAAGCAAGAATGGCATTACAGCATGCATCTGTCCACCAAGAGACAGGAAATCAACGTGGACGTCCAGTTGACCGCAGAATAGAAAGCACTGATGCAGAAATAATTTCTCAGTGAGGTATTGGACTAAACAATCCACCAAGTCGTACTCGTTATAGTGAAAAATGGCCAAGCTGCAAAAAGGGTTCCAGTTGGTCTGTTCTAAGCGCAATTCAGGTAATCATGTGGAACATACCTACCTCCTGCGCTAAGAGACAAATAAGAATAGGAAAGTGGTCACTAGAATGTAAGTCAGAGATGATATTTCAATGTAAGGAAACTGCCGACTGTGCAAAACAAACTGCTATATCCAGGTGAGAAAACTATTGAGAGCATCAGAAAGAAATGTAAGCTTTCAACTGTTCGGCAGAAATAGATTAATATCATTCAAGAAATCAGCGATCACTTGACATCTCGCACAAGCCTGAGGGGAGCCCCAAAGTGGGTGTTGGGCATTCACATCCCCTAACAAATTAAGAGATGTTGGTAGCTGGGAGAAGAGGTCGTCTAGATCAGTGCACGAGAGGTCATCAGAGAGGCACATAGATACTGCAAATGATGAAGCTAACAGAAGGTAGCATAATCCGTACAGTGATGAACTGCATGTCAGAAGGTAAGGTTACGGATTCAGCAAAGATGTCATCTCCGATAAGAATCATGGTGTCCCCATGTGCAATAACACCATCTGCTGGCAATAAATCACACCGGAAAGAAGAGTACTGTTTTAATGTAAGGTAGTCTTGGGGGCGGAGCTTGGTCTCTTGCAAGCACACGATCAAAGGCTGACTGGTGGAGCAACAATTCAAGCTCTGGTCGATGTGATCTAATGCCATTATGTTCCACTGCAGGATAGCCATGGGCAATTGTATGGGATAAGAGTTAATTGGAAAGGCGTTTCTGCATATTCGGCTGTGCTGGTCGGTTGAGTTTATTCTCCTTGGTCGTTATTCTAAAACATTTTTTCAAGACCACAATCCTGCCGCAGACACCTATCCATCTGGCAGTGAGACCAGAATCCTCCTGGTCCATCTCCTCCACCTGGGAGGACCCCTTTCCAATAGAGAATTTTGGTTCGAGAACCTTGAACCAATTAGAGGTGCTGATTGGCAAGGATGGTCATTGCCGATCGGTACTCTTCCCAGAAGATTCCTTAGAAGAGGATCTCAGTGGAGAGTGGCATGGACTTTTCCTTCCTGCACATACTTTGGCAGAGGACTTTACATTATACTTTAGGAAGTCGGTTTGCACATAATTAGTCATAAAATTCTTTGATGGGGCCGAATATCCTAAGGGTGTAGCAGTGTTATTGCCCGAGGTTGACGGTTTGGGTGATGCTGTGCTCTTTACAATGGCAGATTTCGAAGCTGTTTTAGCTGATGTAGATGTTGAGGTCTTAGTGGACTGGCAAGGATAATCTTCTCTGCAATTGTGCCTCCATTTATATCGTAAGTCTTAGTCAAGATTTCCCGACTCAGTAGTGGTTTAGCTGCAACCGAGCTATCGGTACCAGAACACAGGATAGAGGGTTCGCAGAGACACAGGAGCCTATGGGCTTCGAAGAAGAACACCTTCTCCCTCACCCGTATCTCCTGGTTTGCTCTCTCCTGTATGAAACAGACAATTGCGGGAACTAGATGGATATTCCCCACTGCAATTTATACAAGATGGAGTGATAGTACAGGTTCCATCGTGCGATGTGGTTCCACAAATAGTACATGTAGAATGGCCAGTACAAAAGTCACTAGTATGCCCAAACCGCTGGCATTTGTAACATCTGAGTGGGTTGGGTATATAGGGCCTAACCTCGACAGCTTTGTACCCTGCCTTAATCCTTTGGGGAAGATCTACCCAATCAAAGGTAAGGAACATGGTACGGGTGGGCATGAACTCACCATTAACTTTCCGCTGAAGCCTATAAACAGATGTTACACCTAGTTCTGCTAGATCCTCATGAAGCTCCTCGTTGGTCAAACAGTCCAAGGTGTAGGTGGTACTAACATCACGCGAGTTCAAGGTCTTGTGCTTTGCAATTTGGATCGGATAACTAACCAACATATTGGTTTTCAGTAATTTTGATGCCTGGGAGGCTGAAAGTGCCTCAACCAGGAATGTACCATTGCATGCTCTAATGTAAGATTTCAGGGGACCAGCAATTTTATCCAATCCCTTTTGGACAGCAAAAGGGCTAAGCGATGTAAATTGTTTCCCTTCCTTCTTTCAAGTTATTACCAAGTAATGAGGACACTAGACTCTACTACTTCTTTTCCATTAACAGTATAGGGTTTTTGCTTTTTGCCATGAAAAAAACTCCCCACCCATCACGTAGCCCGAGGTGTGACGCTATTGGGATGCCAGGGCTACACAGGAGATATAGCAGGCTTGCCGTCCCACTCACCCTGGAGTTCGGTATATTACCTAGTCCTGGCCGATTGACTAGAATTGGGTTAGTCCCTAGCCTAACTTTTAGGCGAAGCAGAAACCAAAGAGGTGTATTATGTTGCGCACCCTCCCCCGTTACTGAAGGACAGAAGTCCAGATACAGATACATAACTCCCAACCAACCAAGATATCCCACTCCAATGACATGGGTCTCTACACATGACCTACACGTGGCTGGGCTCCCTCACCACTCAGAGAGTGCCCATATGAGGGAGTCAGGGTTGGCAACAAACCCATACTTACTGTAGTAGCCCCTGGGGGGACCTCAAAGATGATGATATTTATCATTATTATTAATTATAAATTGACACAATTTAATAGAAATCATCATCACATCATTGATGAGCAATAGAACAAAATAATCAGGCAGCATTTGGAAATTATGCTAATGTAGATTAAAATGTTGCAGCTACTAAAGCTACAATTTTTCCGAGATGGTTCAAGACATATACCAGCATGATACAGTCTAGCAAATAAAAATAATTGGTGGTGGTGAAGAACCGAACAATGTTCCTGTGGAATTGATAGACATGAAAACCTCAGATAGCCAAATGCTTTCTAACACATCACATCATGTAGTTATCAAGGTTGGAAGACACAAGTTATGCTATGGCTAGAAACAAAAATCAATCTAAGAATACATATCGTTTTTAGAGAGAAAAAAAAGTATACATGTATATTAGATTGTGAATTATAGAATATTTCCCGATAAAAAGTTTACATAATTTTGTTTCTTTTCCATCCACCAACTTTTCCTTGCCTGGTTTCACTTATGCATTACTTGAAGATTCTGAGAAAATTATAAACAAAGTTTAATTGTATAAATGATCCGCTCCTATAAACCTGGAATCCAGAGTCATACATTAAAGAATGTGAGAAAATTACTATTTTGCATAGGTATACTTCAGGGGTCCATCAGTTACATTTTGCTACTGGAATGCCCAAAATTATTCCAAATAATGCTATATTTAAAGCAATATATTATTTCATTTTAATTTATTTGGAAAGGAACATATATTTAAATGAATGGTGTGGTAGGTAGGTTTGCTAGCTGTAACGTTGGTTAACTGGTGATTGATGACTCAGTTGGACTTGTAGGATCATATGGCAGCTACCATTCCTTTGGATAAGTAAACTGATGTAATTTGCCCTTTTTCACTGATGACTCCTTTCCTGGGGATGTATATACTCATGTACGAGAGCCACTAAACAAATTTCTCACCTCATCTGTGGTTCGTGCTCTGCTACCCTCCACTATTCCAGGTGCCGAAACTCCTCCAGGGCTTGTTCCAATGGGATGATCATCTGTCACTGGGTATTCTGGGGACCACCCATCCAGGAAAACTGGATGATATGGAGCTACATAACCTTTCCATTGCTCCCTGTCAAACATGCGTTCATTCCAGCAGTAAGTACCAAACATACACATAGTTTAACTGCAACCAAATATTTTACTGTGGATAAATAAAGAGACATTAACATGTGTAATACGCTACCCTCATGCAAAAATGAAGTATTTAAAAAGCTTATATACATGTTTGTATGTTTTCTTTTCACTCAAGAATGCTTGAACTGTTATGCAATTACTGTACCACAAATGTTAGTTGTCACATTGAGGGCTATTTATTTAACACAAATCATACATAATTTGGGTTGTTGTTTGAAGTTGGGATCCTCCCACATTGGACAGCCTTCTACAGATTTTACATCAATTTAATTTTACAGAATTTTGTATGCCATCCTATAGTCCATGGATTCCTTTGTATTTAATAGCTCTCCTTATTTTCCTTTTAACCTTTCTTTCCATTTATCTCTGCTTCTAATTGCCTAATTATCTCTTTGTTGGGAATTTCCTGAAACATCTGTAGTGCTGACATACTCATGTATACATTTGCTTTTGCATGTTTAAAATACCTCCACCAACTGGGAACCCTTCACTGTCAGCTTTGTTATGAATACTGGAATGGTATCAAATGGGCATGGGCTTTCAAACATGGTACAGAAAGTGAAAGCAAAAGCAAACAGACACTCAGACGTGTTTCCTCAGTTACAACAAGATGATGATGATGATGATGATGATGATGATGACGATAATGAATGGGGTTTAATGGCCTTCAACTGCTAGGTTATCAGCGCCCTTAATATAAAACTGGGGAGTTAAAACACCTGAGCTGTATGCTAAAACGGATCTCTATCAAAAGAGCTAAAATATATATAAAATCAGCATAAACAACTAAAACCAAGATAAAATAACTGTCCAGCCCTGAATCCAGAGCTGGCGATAAAACTATGACACCAAAACTACTAAAACAAGAGGGAAACAAAACAATAGTGACTAAAAGCTTCAAGGGTTATAAAAGATTTCAAAAACCTCATGTATCACTCAAGTATCTGCACCAAAATTATAACAGCAAAAATAAAACTAGATACTTAAGGCGTATGTCATTTTAGATAAAAATTTAAAAACATTCTCCACTGCTCCGGGATCATCGGCCAGGACCTCCGAAAGCCTGGCCAGCAGTTGTAGAGTGGCTCGTAGTGGTGCTAATGGAGCAAACTCTACAAGTACGTGCCGGAATGAAAGTGTTTTGCCACAGAGCGGGCAGACAGGTGGAGGTTCCCTCTAAAATAAGTGGCTATGACTAAAAATACAGTGGCCAAAATGCAATCTTGCTAAAATAATTTCCTCGCGACGAGAGGAAGTCACCCAGTGTATAGGGAGCTCCTTCACCTCCCGAAGTTTGTTGCCGCGAAGAGCGGACCACTCTCCATGCCAGCTCGAAATTACTGCTCTGCGCACAACAAGTCTAAAATCTTCGGCCATTACAAAGTTAGTGGTAACACTGGGCGCAGATGATGCCTTCTTTGCCGCCAAATCCGCCAGTTCATTCCCCAGCATGCCAACTTGTCCAGGAACCCAAGCGCACTCCACAGCTACACCCAAACTGTGCAAAATGTGGAGGATGTCCTGAATGCGCTGTACTAGAGGATGGTAAACGTACAGCTCATGAACGCGCTGAAGTGCACTAAGGGAATCACTCACAAGAAGCCAGTCGCCCAAGTTTCGGCGGCGAATATATAAAACGGCTCGGTAAATAGCATGCAGCTCTGCAGAATAATTTGATGTGCTACTCGGCAAACAGAAAGTAAATGGCTCGTTTAGAGTGACAAAGGCACATCCAACTCCATCGGCGCACTTACTGCCATCGGTGTATATATGACTGCGGCCACTGTGCTTTGATAAAAATTCTAAAAAACAAGAACGGATACTAAACATAAGCACAGAAGATTTCGCATAAGCTGTCATCCCGAGATCTATGTGGGAGGAAGCACGTAGCCAAGGTGGGTGAACCCTATCCCCCTTGGGAAAGATGTCAGGCATTTCAAGACCGTGTGTTCGAAGCAGCTCCTGGAAGCGAAATCCTGCAGGTGTTGGACTACGTAAGAGGTTTTTATAACGGTCGTCCAATCCGGAATCAAAAAAGGGAGTAAACGATGGATGCGCAGGTATGCACTTCAGGCACCAGCCATAGTTAGATAGAAGAATATCCTGCCGACAACGTAGAGGAGGCTCAGCAGATTCGGCATAGAGGCTCACAACAGGGCTAGTTGGAAACGCTCCAACAGCCACCCGGATGCCCCGATTGTGGACAGTATCTAACTTCCTCATCACAGATGGGCGTGCTGAGGCATAAACAATACATCCATAGTCTAACTTTGATCGGATCAGTGCCCGACAAAGACGCAGCAGTACTGTCCGATCTGCTCCCCAAGACTTTGCGCTTAGTATGCGTAAAATATTCAGAGAACAGTCACACCGCACTTTAAGCTGTGCTATATGAGATGACCAGCATAGTTTTCGATCGAATATCAACCCCAGGAATCTCACCTCATCTGCGAAGGGAAGGGTATCTGGCCCGAGATGAAGAGAAGGTGACATTCGCCATCTTCTACGCCAGAAATTAACGCAGATTGTCTTCTCAGGTGAAAAACGAAAGCCGTTTTTCGAGCTCCAATCATACAGTTTGACCAAACACCGTTGGAGACGCCGTTCCAAAAACGGCGTACGCTGATGGCAAAGTCGTCCACGAACAAACAGGACGAGACACCTGGGGGAACACATTCCGACATGGAATTAATCGCTATAGCAATCAGCGTCACGTTCAGCACCGAGCCCTGCGGCACCCCGTTCTCTTGAATAAAATGGTGAGAAAAAACCGAGCCGACCCTTTCTCGGAAAACGCGGTCCCTCAGAAATTCCTGAATAGACAACGGTAGGCGTCCACGTATGTTCCAGTTGTGGAGGGAACGTAAAATCCCTGCCCTCCAACACGTGTCGTAAGCCTTCTCGAGATCAAAAGATACCAACCGTCTGACAATTCTGAAGAAAGCCGTTCATGATCTGCGTCGATAGTGACACAAGGTGGTCAACCGCTGAAGAACGCCTTCGAAAACCACATTGGATGTTGGTCAGAAGATTATGAGATTCCAACCACCACACCAACCGTCCATTGATCATGCATTCCATCACCTTGCAAACGCAGCTGGTGAGGGAAATAGGACGGTAACTGGAAGGGCGATGGCGGTCCTTTCCAGGTTTCAAAATGAGTATGATGATGGCCTCCCGCCACAGAGGTGGGAAAGAGGCGTTCACCCAAATACGGTTATATACCTCGAGCAGGAAAGCCTTACCTTCAGGAGAGAGATTTTGCAACATTTGGACGTAGTAGCTATCTGGCCCTGGTGCTGAGTTTCGCGAGGATGAAAGTGCATGGTCTAGCTCCGCCATGGTGAAAAGGCAATTGTAGTCTTCAAGGTTTCCAGAGCAGAAGGCAAACCCTTGCGATTCCACCTGGGCCTTGGTTGGAAAAAACTCAGGGGAATAGTTCTCTGAGCTAGACACCTGAGCGAAAGCACTGCCAAGAGTTTTAGCCACGTCCAACAGATCAACCTCAGTGCCGGCAAGTGTCTTCAGACCGGCTATCGGCAAATGGGTCGCTTTTCCGGCCACACGCCTTAACTTATCCCATACAACAGAGGAAGGGGTATGTCGAGTAAAAGATGCTACAAACTTGTTCCATGATGTTTTCTTGCTATCCTTAATAATGTTCCTAGATTGAGCACGTCGGCGAGTACGAATGGCATTCCGGCATTCATCTGTCCACCAAGGGACAGAGAATCGACGGGGGCATCCTGCCGACCTCGGAATAGAAAGCACAGAAGCACAAATAATAGTCCCGGTGAGGTGCTGGACTAAACAATCCACCGAGTCATGCTCGTTGCACTGAAAAACGGCCAAGTTTGAATAAAGGTTCCAGCTGGCTCGTTCTAAGCGCCATCTAGGTACGCTTGTGGAACATACGTCCTGAGCTAAGAGACAAATAAGAATAGGAAAGTGGTCACTAGAGGTAGGTCAGAGATGATATTCCATTGTAAGGAAACTGCCAGCTGTGGAGAACAAATTGATATATCCAGGTGAGAAAAACTATTGTAGGCGTCAGAAAGAAAGGTAGGCTCCCTGGTGTTCAGGAGAGAGAGAGATTAATAGAATCCACGAAATCGGCAAGCAGTTGTCCTGTCGCACAAGATCGAGGGGAGCCCCAAAGTGGGTGGAGGGCATTTACATCCCCTACCAGCAGAAAAGATGTTGGTAACTGGGAGACTAGATCTACTATATCAGCGTGCGAGAGGTCGTCAGATGGAGGTACATTAATACTGCATATGGTAAGCAAATGGAATGTAGCTTAATCCTTTTACAGCAATGGACTGTATGTCGCAATGAAGGGGTACGGATTCGGCGAAAACGTCATCTCTGATAAGAATCATGGTGCCCCCATGTGCAGGTACTCCATCTGCCGGTGATATATCACACCGGACAGAAGCGTACTGCTTTATTGTAAGGTGGTCTTGGGGGCGGAGCTTGTCTCTTGCAAGCACACGACTAAAGGCTGATTCTGATGGAGCAACAATCCCAAGTCTGGTCGATGTGATCGGATTCCACGTAAAGTCTGGTCGATGTGATCGGATTCCACGTATGTTCCATTGAAGGATAGCCATGGGATTGGTATAGGATAAGTTTTAAATGGAAAGGCGTTTCTGCATATTTGGCTGCGCTGGTCTAATATTTTTTTCAGGAGCACGATCCTGCCGCTTACGCACTGTCCGTCTTGCAGGGAGGGCAGAATCCTCCTGGTCCATCTCCTCCACCTGGGAAGACCCCTGTCCAATTGAGAATTTCGGTTCGAGAACCTCGAACCGATTGGAGGTGCTGATCGGCGAAGATGGCCGTCGCCGATCGGTACTCCTCCCAGAAGATTCCTCAGAAGAGGATCTGCGAGGAGAAGCACGCGGACTTTTCTTTCCCATAGATACTTTAGGAGAGGGCTTGGCATTATTCTTCAGAAAGTCGGTTCGCACATAGCTGGTCTTATAGGTCTTTACAGGTGCAGAATAATCTACGGGTGTAGCGGTGTTTTTGCCCGAGGAAGATGGTTTGGGTGACGCTGCTGCCGGAGAGTTCTTCACGATGGTAGATTTCGTGGTAGATGCAGCCGATCTAGACGTAGCGGGCTTCGGTATTGGACTGGCAATGATAATCCTCTCTGCAATAGTGGCCCCGTTTACATCGCCGGTTTGGGTCGCGATGTCTCCCGGCTCGGTACCGGTTTAGCTGCAACCGAGCTATAGGTACCAGAGCGCGGGACTGAGGGTTGGTGTAGGCGCAGGAGCCTACGGGCTTCGGAGAAGGACACCTTCTCCTTCACCCGTATCTCCTGGATCGCCCTCTCCTCTGTGAAACGGGACAATTGCGGGAACTAGATGGATGTTCCCCACTGTAATGTACACAAGATGGAGTGATAGTACAACTTCCATCGTGCGATGCGGCTCCACATATAGCACAGGTAGAATTGCCAGTACAAAAGTCACTGGTATGCCCAAAACGTTGACATTTGTAACATCTGAGTGGGTTGGGTATATAGGGCCTAACCTCGATGGCTTCGTACCCTGCCTTAATCCTTTGGGGAAGATCTACCCGATCAAAGGTAAGGAACAGGGTATGGGTAGGCATGAACTCACCATTAACTTTCCTCTGAACCCTATAAAGAGATGTTACACCTTGGCCTGCTAGGTCCTCTTGAAGCTCCTCATTGGACAAACCGTCCAAGGCGCAGGTGGTGATAAAGCCATGAGAGGAGTTCAAGCTCTTATGCTTTTCGACCTTAATGGGATAGCTTCCTAAGAGTTTGGCTCTAAGTATCTTCTCTGCCTGGGATGCTGATAGTACTTTCACCAGGAGTGTTCCATTTCGGGCTCTGATACAAGATTTCACCAGACCAGCAATTTTGTCCAAACCCTTTTGGATAGCAAAAGGGCTAACCGAGATAAATTTCCTCCCTTCCTCTGTTCTATTGATAACCAAGTAGCGAGCACCACTGGACTCAACTACTTCTTTTCCAGACATGTTACTATGAAAGGGTTTATGTTTTGCCATGAAAAAGCAGAATAAATTCATCCCCCAGTGATCCCCACCCACCACAGAGCCCAACACGGGGTCACCCCACTGGGGTGAGAGGGCTACACAGGGGATATAGCAAGCACGCCGTCCCACTCACCCTGGAGTTTGGTATAATACCTAGTCCTGGCCAATTGTCTAGGGGTGGGTTAGTCCCTAGTCTCCCGTTTAGGCACATCAGAAACCAAAGCGGTGTATTAAGCTGCACACCCTCCCCAGTTACTGAAAGACAGAAGCCCAGGCTCAGGTACGCAACCCTTAACCAACCAGGATATTACTTTTCACCGACACGGGTCTCCATGCACGTGGGTGGGCATTTTGACCTGATGACTCCCTCACCACTCTGAGTTTACCCGCAGAGGGAGCCAAGGTGGCTCAGGACCCCAGGTGGGCCTAACCCGTACCTACCGTAGTAGGCCCCTGGGGGGGTTACAACAAGTGTTAACTACAAAACTGATATTGGACGCTTACACTATCGAAAATTCTGCTCACAATGCTGCTGTTGACTGAGAAGCACAAAATCGAACATTTAGGCAGCGTCTAGACTTTTATTGAGCATTATAATACTGAAGGTGATGATTTTTAAAGCCAAATTGTCACAAGCAATGAAACATAGGTGGCCTACATTACACCAATGCATGGAATGCCTACAGTCAACTTTGACCACGAAAATGAAATTTAAGCAGACAATTCCAGCCCAGAAAACCATGTGTACTGTGTTTTGACATTTTGCTTTGTGGTGCCACAAATTCCGAAACATATTGTAAGACTTTAAAGAAAACTGTGCCATACAATTCAGAGCAAAAAGGTAAAGAGATTGTTTTGCTACACACAGTCCCAGTGACTACCAGGTGTTTCTGCACACCATGACGGTGATAGCCTCAAAACTGTCAAGTCATGCAACAACCTTCTATGGCAACAGAATATAAAAGCTTGTTGTTTGATGTGATAAGTGCGGCAATTATGTGGAAAAGTAATAAAAGTGTGGTATTTCATGTAAAAATAAAATTGTTACAAAAACCTTACCTGCTTTTTACACATAAAAATGGTACTCACTTAAAAAACATGCCTCGTACTTTCCATTTGTTTTCCTCATTTTATTCACACTGCCATTGATCTTCTGCCTACTCATCTTACCCTCCTACCTTTTTCTTTGCTTAGTTAACAACTGACATAATTATCTGTTTTCTCTTTGTTTTTCCCATTATTAAACAGTATGCCTCTGGTCTGTCTTGCAGTGTTCCCCTATAATACACCCATTCTTCCTTCTAATTGTACATTACATATTCCCAATGGCCTATTCACTTGATTTCTTCTTCCTCTCATCACTTCCTTCATAGCTTCTACCTACCGTTTTGTTCCCTATATCATTTGCAGTCTCTTGTTGAGCTTATTTTATATAACCATTCACTTCCAGGATTTTTGTTGACTCCTTCCATATTTGTGCTTCCTGCTTCTCTGTTGTTGCCATTTTGTCTCCAATCCATAATTTTAAATTCCTATTATATAAGACCTTTCCTTGTCTGTGGGATTTTTTTTCCCCCCTTAGTAATCCCCCTTACTTATAAGGCATGTCTTCATTGATGTAAATGCCAGTTCCTGTCAATTTCTTTGCTTGGTTTATGTCTATTATTGCTGTAATTACTAATTCTCCTATTGGTAATTACAAGAGGCTTTGTTACAAAAAATTAACAACTTTAAATCCATACAATAATTATATTATAATTAATGAATACTATTTACATATCATGTTCACTTTCTGTATTAGATAAGATAAGATAATATATTTATTCACCAAAAGAATTACATGAATTCAAAGGCTTATTAAATTCTTGTATATACTGTATCTTTAGCGTTGAATATCTGAGGAAAATGAATTAAAAGTCTGTGTCATACTTGTGATATGGTATGCCCACGAGTATATCCCCATACGTCATAGGCATATAAAGTGTATTTTATTGGGACCATCATTTCACAAATATATAAATTAATGGCAGTAGGAATTTCTAATTCTATCAATATTGGTTTACACCGTTCAGGTTTCTTTATTAATGTCAGAATTCCTATTACCTTAAATCTCTGTTATTTGTGGACTACTTGCCCCATAGTACTATCTCATGTGTAATATAGATGGAAAGAATGAAAAATCTGATGCATTCTATTCACACGACACTCTACCCTTTCTGCAAACAAACTATTCTTTTATCTACATCATGTTAATGGAAATAAACATTACCAGAAACTGCCTTATTACTTAGATTCAGATTCAGATTTTATTCACCATTTGTAATAATACATTTACAAGGCTTCGTCAAAAAAAAAAAAAAAAAAAAAAAAAAAAAAAAAAAAAAAAAAAAAAAAAAAAAAAAAAGATATAAACTAAAAACTATGCTTGTACACATTTTAGAATGAATTTTATTGTACACATTTTAGAGTGAATTATATACAGATGTTTTTATAAATCTGAACTACTATTTACATTTTTGTATTCCTGAAGAGAGTAAAAAGCATTTTTTTTATCAGGTATGTCTTAACAGCCTTAATTTTCCTTGCGTTGTCATTTATTTCTTTGATCTGGTGAGGTAGACGATTGTATAAATCTTTTGCATTGTTTATAATACATTTTGTACTTAATGAACCTCTTAGTCTGTCCCTAAAATAGTTCAGGTTTGTTCTTGTATTATGTTTACGAATATTTATATTTTTTTCCTCTTTGTGAGTTCTTATTAAATCCTTAAGGCATTCATAAACATATAAGCATGGTACTGTGAGGATTTTGTGTTTTTTAAAACTACTTTTGCATGAATCTCTTCTTCGCTTCTTTTGAATTATTACTATTGCTCTTTTCTGTAACCTAGATATTTTTAACCTCTGATTCTTTCCTGCAACTCCCCATAAGATGATCCCATAATTCAGATGTGGATGTATGAAAGCATGGTATACTTTTAGAGCACTATCATCATCCATGATTTGTATTATTTGTTTTAGTACATAAATACCCTTGTTAATTTTATTGCTGATCTTTTCTAAATGTTTGCTCCATTTTAGAGTGTATCTATCACTAGTCCTAAAAAGTTTGTCTGTGTCACTTGTCAAACTTTTTCATTTTGGATGGTTAGTGTTATGTTGGTCTGTGTTTTACTATTTATTCCAATTTGCATCCATTCCATTTTATTTGTATTAAGTATCATTCCTAGCTTTGATAAGTGTGTTTTAACTGCCTCTAATAATCTATTTGCCTTATTTTGTACCTCTGTCGATGTTTTACCTGTAACTAATATAGTAGTGTTGTCAGCGTACCCAATAGCTAATCCTCCCGAATCCTGTATTTTTATAAACAAGTGCTTTATATACAGTATAAATAAATATGACCCCAATTTAGACTCCTGTGGTACTCCATGTAGTATTTGTTTAAATTGTGACTTAATATTTTCCAGATTTCCATCTGTGTTATGTATTATCTCTACACATTGTTTCCTGTTTAATAGGTATGAGCTTAGCCATTCTAATGGTGTGCCTCTTATTCCATAGTTTTCTAGTTTCCTCAGTAAGTTTTTAATATCAACACAGTCGAAAGCTTAGGAGAAATCAAGAAAGATAGCTATCACTATTTCCTTTCTGTCTATTGCTCTAACAACTATATCATTCCCTTTACTAATTGCATGTATAGTATATTTCTTTTCTTAGAAGCCAAACTGATTCTCAGATATGATATTAAATTTATTGCAAAAGTTCTGAAGTTGTTCTAAGAAGAGACCTTCCATTATTTTTGAAAAAACAGAGCAGAGAGATATTGGGCGATAATTTTCCATAGCTTGTTTGGAACCTTTCTGTTTGTAAATTGGTCTAACTATTACTTCCTTTAGTTTACTTGGGAATGTACCTGAATTGAAACTTTCATTTATTATATGGGTAAAGGAATCTACTATTTCATTTTTGCAATATTTTACCATTTGATTGGAGTATTCATCCAACCCCCAAGATGCTTTGCATTTTAGTGTGCTTATCTGTTTGATAACTTCCTCTTTCGTGATTTCTCTTACTACCATGGAATTACATATACTTATTTCCTTTGTTTCTTGGTTCGTTTTCTTAACTCCCAGATATGACACAATATTTACATAATAATCATTAAAGGTGTTACTGTTATTTATTGGGTCTACAATTTGGTGGTTGTTTTTGACAATTTTTAAATTATCTACCCATTTTGATGTATTTTCTCTATGTACAGTTTTTATAATATTCCACGTCCTTTTAATTCTATTTTCAGCATTTTGCAGCAGTCTTTGATTCTGGTGCTTTTTTGCTTCCTTGATAACCATATTTAGAATTTTTTTTGTAGTTCTCTATATACCTGTAAGACCTTTCATTTAATTTGAAAGCTTTTAAACTATTTAAGAAATTCATTCTCTTTATTGATTTGTTTATTCCTTCGGTAGGCCAATTGCTGCATTTAAATTTGTTACAGACTACCTTTTTTAGTGGTGCTGAGTGTTCAAATTTTTCATCAATTTTTTTTCCGTTGTATACTTTTTTTGAATACAGCCGGTTTGAGATTGTCTCTTAATGAATTTAATTTTGTTTTATTTATAATTCTCTTCACTTCCGTTAACTTTTTAAACTTTACTGTCCCTGTGTTTATGGTTTTACTTTGTGTTAGTTGTCCAAAATGATCACTAAGCCCTCCCTTAATTAGTGATATGTTCAAATCTTCCCTCTTTAAGTTGGTGTTGGTGTTGGTGGTGGTGTCGGTAGCGGGGATGGGGTGGTGGTGGTGGTGGTAGTAGTATGGCTTTAGGGTGCATTGGTTATTAGCGCCCTAGAGTAGTTAAAAGAGCCAAAAGTCAAAAGGTATTAAAACCACTAAAACAGAATTACCACACAAGGGTTAAAACTTGACAGAGAATAAAAAGGCTACCCAGCCAGATTAAAAACTAGGTACTAAAAAAAACAAGTCGGGAGAGGATAAAACCAAGATAAAAATTTAAACCCTACTGTACATCCTGCAGCGGTGGAGAAAATTAAAAAGTCCAGCACAAGATACAGGATTGTCGCCGAGAAGGGTGGGGATGTCAGTAGGCAGACATAGGGATGCACGCAGCACAGTATAAAGGTGGCACTCCAATAAAAAATGACGCAACGTCAAAGGCTCGTTACACGAAGCACATTGCGGTGCGGCTTCCCCACGTAAAAGGTACTCATGGCTAAAACGGCAGTGTCCAATACGCAGTCGCGCTAAAATCACTTCATCGCGGCGAGATGCACACGAAGTAGTAGTCCAGGGGACAGGAAGGGACTTCACCTCTCTGAGTTTGTTCCCACGCACCCCGGATCATTCCGCGAACCAGCGCGAAAGAATGGCCCGGCGCAGGAGGACACGAGCATCATTGGGAGGAACAGTGGAGCTAAAAATAGTGGGATTTAAAATCGCAGACTTGGCAGCTTCGTCCGCTTGCTCATTCCCGCTCACACCTACATGACCAGGAACCCAAACAAACGACACGCTGACCCAGCATCAGCGAGCGAATGCAGGCGATCCTGAATACGTTGTATCAAAGGATGGCATGGATACAGCTCACGCAGGCCCTGTAGTGCACTGAGGGAATCGCTACACATAACAAACTGCCTAAAATCCTGTCCCCGGATAAAAACAAGAGCTTGATAAATAATGAAAAGTTCGGCGGTAAAAATTGAACACTGCCCCAACAGGTGAAACGCGTAACTCCGCGAACTAAAAACAAAAGCATATCCCACACCACGGTCATCCTTTGAACCCTCCGTGAAAATAAAACAATGGTTGGGAAACTCGGCCTGCAACTCTTAAAGCGGAGCGGAAGGCCGAGGGCGGAGTAACTGATTTCGTCATGGATGCCAACCATAGGTGGACCGGGGTGTCGCAGCGTAACCAAGGAGGGAATGAACATTCCCCCAGTGACAGCAGAGCCGGTAGCTAAACATCCAACAGGCGAAGCAGTTCACGAAAGCGAACCCCGGCAGGAAGCAAGGCCAGTGCACTAACAGCATATTGACGGTCAAGAGACTCGTCAAAGAATAGCTTGAAAGACGGGTGATCCGGCATTGCATGGAGGCGGAGGGCATAGCTGCAAAGAAGGACCTCACGCCTATAGCACAGCGGAGGTTCAGCAGACACACTAATAACTGGGCTCGTCGGAAACGCACCCAGTGCCAGGGGAATCCCTCGACGGTGAACGGGGTTTAAACGACATAAAACTGAACGACATGCCGAAGAGTACACAATGCACCCGTAATCAAGCTTAGAGCGAACAAGCGAACGATAAGGCTGTAATGGTACAGTGCGATCTGCTCCCCAGGATGTGCCACATAAAACACGTAAAATATTAAGTGCTCGATGACATCGAGCCCTCAACAAAGAAATATGAGACGACCAGCTAAATTCCTGTCAAACACTAGGACAAGAACCTTCACAGTTTCGGCGAAGGGCAGCGGTACCGGCCCAAGGTGTAGGGAAGGCGCCGCGTAACGTTTCCGACGCCAAAAGTTGACACAAACTGTTTTCTCGGCAGAAAAACGGAAACCATTCGCAACGCTACAACTATGCAGACGGTCGAGACAAGCCTGAAGGCGACGCTCCAAAAGGCATGTGCGCCGAGAGCTGCAATAAATTGCAAAGTCGTCAACAAATAAGTATGAGGAAATTCCAGCAGGAAGACAATCAGCGATAGGATTGATGGCGATGGCGAAGAGGGTGCAACTGAGAACCGAACCTTGAGGTACTCCATTCTCCTGACTAAATACGCGGGAGCAAACAGAATCAACACGTACACGAAATACCCGGTTCTCCATAAACTCGCGGAGGAACACTGGAAGGCGGCCACGGCAGCCCCACTTATGCAACGTACGCAATAAGCCAGCCCTTCAGCAGGTGTCATATGCTTTCTCGAGATCGAAAAATATGGCCACAGTTTGGCACTTGCGCAGAAATCCATTCAGGATATGAGTCGAGAGGGAGACTAGGTGGTCAGTCGAGGAGCGGTATCGCCGAAAGCCGCACTGGATATTGCAGAGGAGTTTCTCAGACTCGAGCCACCATCGTAACCGCCCATTGATCATGCGCTCCATCACCTTACAAACTGCGCTGGTGAGGGAGATAGGACGGTAACCGGAAGGAAGTCTGCGATCCTTTCCCGGTTTTAAAATGAGAACAACCGTGGCTTCACGCCAAGCCGCAGGAAACACAGCCTCTTGCCAAACACGATTATATAGGCTCAGGAGATAGAGTTTACCATCAGAAGAGAGGTGCTGCAGCATTGCAATGTGGATGTCATCTGGTCCTGGAGCGGAATGCCGAGAAGATGCTAGTGAGGCATCCAGCTCTCGCATGCTAAAAGATGTGTTATAGCAATCAGTGTCAGAGGACCGGAAAGAGAGACTCTGAGACTCCACCTCCGCTTTAATGGCACGGAACGCCGGGTGATAATTGGCGGAACTGGACACATTTGCGAATGTGC
>CM060900.1:2720000-2752500 GCA_030762935.1 Hymenopus coronatus
TGAATGCACAAATCCTAGTATATTATCACCAGAGCCCGGATTTGTATGCAAAAACCAATGGCAAAATATGCATGCAAATATGCACTAAAAACTCGTAAAATATGCATAAACGATATGATATATAAAATGGTATGCTTAATAACTATTCTCATAAGTTCACCATTTAATTATAGTTTAAAGTATGAATTAATTATTCTTAATTATTTCTTTAAGTTATTAATTATTATTATTATTATTATTATTATTAATTAATTAATAAGAAAAGTTAGTTATTACATTTTATTATTATTCCTTATTTGTATTGCGCTGTTTTAATTTTAAGAAAGAATGTGTTATATTAGCGACTCACATATTGTCCAATACTGCCGTTGCAACAGACTTGGCCATCGGCACTAAAATTATCACTCCCGAACTCAGTAACACAGACGAACGTGGCAATTTTACCAGTGGCATAATGAAGCAAAGTGTTTTTCACCCCTTGCTGTTATTTCTGAACTGTGATTGCAACTGCAAGTAAACATGACCAAACACATCCGGCAGATATGATGTTATAGCATACCTCAGATGACATCACACTAGCTTCTGTTGCAATACGAGTAAACAACTAGCTGATACAACATCGCATAACTACAGTCACTAGTCATCATTTCAAGAAAATAAAAAAACTATTGCATGTGTTAGGCTAGAAATAGAAAAAATGTCATTACCTGTTAAATTTTAAGAAATATGCATGCAAAATCAGTTTTTCCCAAAATATACAACATGCATTTTAAAACTGCACTAGTGATCTCTTAAAGGTGAGAATGGTAAAGAATACTGCTACTGCATATATTTAGACTATTCAAAAACTCTGCATTTTGCATACAAATCCGGGCTCTGATTATCACCAAGTGGAATTTTAAAGTAGACATAATTCTCAGAGGTAGTGGATGGACAAATCCTAGTAGGGCATCACCAGGTGAGATTGCCAAGTATACAGGCATTATTCTCCCTGGTAATGCATGGACAAATCCTAGTACGCATCTCAAACTAGCCATTCTTCTCCCTGGTAATGAATGAAAATATGCCAGTTGGACATCACCAGGTAGGATTTCGAAGTAGACATAATGTCCCTGGTAATGGATAGACAGATCCTAGCAGGATCACCAGGTGGAGATTTAAAGTAAACATATTTCTTCCTGGTAATGGATAGACAAATATTAATAGTTCGTCACCAGGTAGGATTTCAAAGTAGATATAATTCTCCTTGGTAATGAATGGACAAATCATGGAGGACCACCAGGTGGAGATTTAAAGTAAACATATTTCTTCCTGGTAGTAGATGGACAAATACTAATAGGTCATCACCAGGTAGGATTTCCACCAGATGGTGATTCAAATTCAAACATATTTCTCCCTGGTAATGGATGGACAAATCCTAGTAGGCATCACCAGGTGAGATTTCAAAGTAGACATAATTCTCAGAGGTAATAGCTGGACAAATCCTAGTAGAGTATCACCAGATGAGATTGCCAAGTATACAGACATTATTCTTCCTGGTAATGCATGGACAAATCCTAGTATGCATCTCAAACTAGCCATACTTCTCCCTGGTAATGGATGAACATCATGTAGGATTTCAAAGACATAATACTCCCCTGTAAGGAACAGGCAAATTCTAAAAGGACATTGCCATGTGGAATTTCAGAAAAGATGTGAATCACCATGGCAATGGAAGTGCAAATCCTAGCAGGTCATCACCAAATGAGATTTTTAAGTATGTAGACATAATTCTTCCTGATAATGGATGGAAAAGCCCTAGTAGATCATCACCAAGTGAGATTCCTATGTATGTAGACATAATTCTCCCTGGTAACGGGTAGTAAAATCCTAGGAGGACATCACCAGGTGAGATTCCTGAGTATGCAGACCTGATTCTACCTGGTAATTGGTAGTCAAATCCTAGTAACTCATCACTAAATGAGATTTCCAAGTATGTAGACATAATTCTCCCCAGTAACGGGTAGTAAAATCCTAGGAGGACATCACCAGGTGAGATTCCTGAGTATGCAGACCTGATTCTCCCTGGTAATTGGTAGTCAAATCCTAGTAACTCATCTCTAAATGAGATTACTAAGTATGTAGACATAATTCTCCGTGGTAATGGGCAGTAAAATCCCAGAAGAACATCACGGGGTGAGATTCCTATGTAGACAAAATTCTCTCTGGTAATGGATGGAATAATCCTAGTAGGACACCACCAGGTGAGATTTCTAAGTAGACATACTTTTCCCTGGTAATGGATTGACAAATCATAGTAGGACATCATCCAGTGGGATTTTAAATTATACAACATTGTCCCTGGTAATAGATGGACAAATCCTAGTTGGACATCACCAGGTGGGAATCCAAAGTAGACATAATTCTCTCTGGTAATGAATGGCAACTCCTAGCTGAGTAACATCAGGTGGGATTTAAAGTAGACAGAATTCTCCCAGGTAGTGGATGGACAAATACTAGTAGGACAGCAGGTGTGATTTTAAAGTAGACATAATTCTTCCTGATAAGCGATAGACATAACCTAGTAGGACATCACCAGGTGGGATCTAAAAGTAGACATACTCACCCCTGTAATGGATAGACAAATCCCAATTGTACATCACTAAGTGGGGTTTTAAATTAGACATGTCTTCCTGTTAATGGATGTTCTTATCCTTGTAGGACATCACCAGGTGGGATTTTAAGGGAGACATGTTTCACCCTGGTAATGGAGGTAAAACTCCTAGCAGGACATCACCATGTGGAATTTTAAAGTAGACATAACTCTCATTGGAAAGGGATGGACATAGCCTAGTAGGACATCACCAGCTGCAATTAAAAATTAGACATAATTCTCCCTTATGCTGGATGGACAAATCCTAGTAGGACATCATCAGAAGGTATGTCAAAGTAAATGTTGCCCTTCTTGGTGTAATTGTTACGATGCTAACTTTATACACCCAAGATCATGGGTTCAAATCTGACGGAAGATAATGGATTGTTTTGGGTGTAAAAATCCTTAGCATGGCTTCCTCCTGAAGGGAAGTAAAGCCATTGGCCCCTTGTTGTAGATTCACGGCATGTAAAAGACCCTCAAGACTGATAAAACAGGCCTCTGAGCAAAATTATGCAGTTTTTCATACACAGTATAGAATAGGACACTGAGAATCACAGCAGTTAAAGAGCATCCATAAATAAAAATCCATTTCCATTTCAAAGTACACAAAGTTCGCCCTGGTAATGGATGGACAAATCCTGGTAAGACATCACCAGGAGGGATTTGAAAGTAGAAATATTTCACCCTTGTAACAGATAGACAAATCCCAGTAGGATATTGCCATGTGGGATTTCAAAGTAGCAATAATTCTCCCTGGAAATTGATAGACAAATCCAAGTTGATCAACAGCAGGTAAGATTTCAAACTATAATTTTCCCTGGAAATGGACAGAAAAATCCTAATCTGTCATCACTATGTAGTAATTAGCAATTATTCTCTCTGGTAGTGGGTGGGCAAATCATAGTAGGTCATAACCAGGTGAAATTTCTAAATATATTGATATAATTCTCCCTAGAAATGGATGGAAAAATACATTTTAGTTATCACCAAATGAGATTCTTATGTAAGTAGATATAATTCTCTGTGGTAATGGATGGAGAAATCCCAGTAGGACCTCAACAGGTGGGAGTTTAGAGTAAACATAATGTCCCTGTTAAGGGTTGGTCATCACCAGCAGGGATTTCAAAGTAAATGTAATTATGCTCCTTGGTAATGGACAGCAAATCCTAGTAGGGCATTGCCAAGTGGGATGATTTCTAAGTAGCAATAATTTTTCCTGGAAATTAATGGACAAATCCTAGTGCTTCATTAGCAGGTGAGACTTTTAAAGTAATTCCATATAATTTTCTCTGGTAATGGCTGGACATATCCTGGTAGGTCCACTAGGTGAGATTTTTAAGTATGTAGATATAATTCTCCCTCGAAAGGAATGGACAAATGCTCTCTGGTCATCATTAAGCGAAATTCCTATGTATGTAGACATAGTTCTCCCTGGTAATGGATGGAAGGTAATGGATGGAAAAGTCCTAGTAGGTCATTACCAAGTAGGATACTTGTATGTAGACACATTCTCTCTGATAATGTAAAGTCCTAGTAGGTCATTAACAAGTGGGATACCTATGTATGTAAATATAATTCCGCCGATAATGGATGGAAAAGTCCTAGTAGGTCATTACCAAGTGGGATCCTATGTATCCATCCGATAGTGGATGGAAAAGTACTAGTAGGCCATTAACAAGTGATATTCCTATGTATGTAGACATAATCCTCGCTGATAATGGATGGACAATTCCTAGTAGACCATCACTAAGTGAGATTCCCATGTATGCTGACATAATTCTCCCTGATAATAAATGCAAAAGTCCTAGTAGACCATCACCAAGCGAGACTCCTTTGTATGCTGACATAGTTCTCCCTGATAATGGATGGAAAAGCCCTAGTAGACCATCACCAAGTGAGATTCCCATGTATGTTGACATAATTCTCCAAGATAATGCATGAAAAAAATCCTAGTAGACCATCAGCAACTGAGATTCCCATGTATGTTGACATAATTCTCCCTGATAATGCATGGAAAAGTCCTAGTAGACCATCACCAAGTGATATTCCCATGTATGTTGACATAATTCTCCCTGTTAATGCATAGAAAAATCCTACTAGGTCATCACCAAGTGAGATTCCTATGTATGTAGTCATAATTCTCGCTGATAATGGATGGAAAAGCCCTACTAGTCATTATTAAGTGAGATTCCTATGCATGTTGACATAATTCTCCCTGATAAGATGGAATGACCCTAGTAAGATTCAAGAAAAGCCCTAGTAGGTCATCACCAAGTGAGATTCCTATGTATGTTGACATAATTCTCCCTGATAATGGGTAGTAGAATCCTAGGAGGACATCACCAGGTGAGATTCTTGAGTATGTAGTCACAATTCTCCCTGGTAATGGGTAGTAAAATCCTAGAAGACATCACTAGTTGAGATTCCTAAGTATGTAGACAAAATTCTCTCTGGTAGTGGATGGAAAAGACCTAGTAGGTCATTATCAAGTGAGATTCCCATGTATGTTGACATAATTCTTCCTGATAATGGATGGAAAAGTCCTAGTAGCACATCACCGAGATTCCTATGTATGTTGACATAATTCTCTCTAGTAATGGATGAAACAAATGCTAGTTGTTCATCACCAGGTGTGATTTCCATGTAAAACTTAACTCCATGGCACAACCGTTTGCAAGGGACAGAGGCCTACTGCCTGGTCATGAGTGGGGCGAGACATAATGGATTTCTATTTATGTACACATAATTATTCTACCTGGTAATGGATATACATATCCTAGGAGGGCATCATCAGTTGTGATTTCAAATTTGTGTTTTTCTTCCAGATTGTATATTTACCCCTATTTTTACCTGTGCTGCACATGTTAGATGTTGTTATGTTAAACTCTCTTGGATGTTACTGGGTATCCACCAAAAGCATCAAAGTCTCCCTGTTTCATTCTTATAGTTCTGAAGTGTTCCTTTTTCCAGTTTATAGGTTTCTTTTAGTCTTTCTTGTGGAAATCTTGTTACAGTCCTTGTATTCAAGCCGGTGCTTTCCTGGTCTGTTAACAGGGGCAATTTCCTTTTTTTGTTTTTTATGGAATGGTTGATCTTTGGTGCCAGAGATTATGTTCTTTCAACATTTTTTTTTTTTTTTTTTTAATTTCTTGATTACTGTGTGGTGGTATATGAATCTTTTGAAGGTTACTTCCTTCTGTAATGCTGAAGAGGATGCTGGTCTTCTTTACTTGCTTATTTATTTTGGCCTAATGTACATTTTTGTGGAGCTGTTGACTGTTGAAATCTCTATGATTGCTTTTAGCATTTTGTTATACTCTTCTTTGCTTAGACATATGATTTCTAATCTGTATGTAAGACTGTTTACTACTCCATGTTGACCAGTTATAACTCTGTGTGTTATGTAATTATCAGACCAAGTTAGTTTTGTTATTCCAAATTATATTTTTTGTGCATTTCTATACTCTTTCTCTAACGTAAATCAAGCAATCTTCTCAATGTCCTATATTAAACTTTGGAGTAATCTTATATAAAATGTTTCTGGTATAAAGCAATATTTTACAGTAAAACCTGTCTTTGTGTCAGTTTTTAACGAACAACTATACTTGTAAATGTAATGAAAAAAACTGTTATATTTAACTTGAATTAAACTGAGAGGCAACCAGAGCGATGATAATTGCTCTTGCAGTAGTATCATGTATAAAGCACATAGTCCTCGAAAAGTGTCAGTTTTTAACGAACAACTATACTTGTAAATGTAATGAAAAAAACTGTTATATTTAACTTGAATTAAACTGAGAGGCAACCAGAGCGATGATAATTGCTCTTGCAGTAGTATCATGTATAAAGCACATAGTCCTCGAAAACTTGTTTATTATGAAAGAAAATAAGATGAAACAGACTGGCCCAGCAGTTCTGTTGGTATAGCAGCTGCTTGCTGGGGGTTTTGTTCCATTGAGTCTATAAGTATCAATGTGCATTTCATCTAACATACAAAAACCCTTAAAAATAAAATCCAATAAGAACTGTACTGTTAACACCAAGCTGAAGGGCATTAATAAAGTTTCAAAGATAAAAGTTGCTGATATGGTCATTGCCGTTAAAGACAGGGCAGGGCATAAATGGAGTTAACAAAATAAAGATAAACATCTTATGTAATTCAATAACATAATGCTTGTCGAAACTTAAGAATTGCTTAGTGTATTAGGCGATGACATGTACTGGTACTATTCCTGGTAATTTCCTTTAATGCAATACTGCAGTATAGGGCATGTTACTTACCCTTGTAGCAGCGGGTCCTTGCAGAGCACGGTCAAGCACCTTCACCTTCAATGTCTTGCTTATTGCATCATTTTCCCCAAGTCTTTGCTTCTGCCAAACAGTTTTCATTAATTTACTTTCTTGGGCACCTACTTTTTCAGTTTGGGAAAGATCAAACTCTGAAATATGGAAGCTTAACTCTCTTCGTTTTGGTGAAGCTACCCTAAAACAGTTATAATCAAAAATAACTTTTGGCGGAAAAACAACAAATTAAAGCAAACAAACTATGAGTTATTATTTATGCTAACAGAGAAAAGCAAAAGATATATACACATCCTAAACAAAAATATCACCCTGAAGACAGAAAATAATGGACCGATGGAACAATTGCTACATTTTTCTTCGATCTAAACACAATATAATCTACATTAATTAGTAAACCATTAATAATTTTAAGAAATGTCTTTGTTTTATTCTGATACTAAATTTTTACTCATGCAATATTAACTAATTACAACGTGCATCCAGAAAGTAGGTTCCGATGACCAATAAACAGAACAAAAGATCACTAAGTAAAAAGTATTTATTGGTTTAATTACATAGACTAACTGGCTACTTTTCAACATAGTCACCACCATTGTTGAGGCATTTATCGTAATGGTGCACCATTAATTGTATGCCCAAGTCATAGGATTCTGCCGCCAATGTCCGCAGCCACGTAGTCACTTCATTCTGCACCTCAGCAGCACTGTGAAAACATTTTCCTGCCAGAAAACGCTTCATGAGACGGAAGAGATGAAAGTCACGTGGAGCGAGAATGGGGCTGTAGGGTGGATGTTCGAAGACCTCCCATCCAAACTTATTCAACACATTTCATGTGACGTTGGCTGTATTGTCATGCACAAACGTAATGCCTCTTATCAACATTCCAGGTCTTTTGTTCTGAATTGCCTCCCTGAGTTTATGCAACGTCTGACAATCTCAATCAGCATTTATGGTCTACTCTCGTGGTATAAATTCGCACAAGAGGACACAACGTCGATCCCAGAAGAACATTGTACATGATTTTTTTGACAGAGATTGTCTGCTTGAATTTGGTATTCACAGATGAACCACTATGCCGCCAATGCATTGACTGTTGTTTTGTCTCTGGTGTGACATGTGACACCCATGTTTCATCCCCAGTGACAATATTGTCAAGAAACATCTTCCGCTGCGTATTGCTGTAGGAATGTCAGTTCTGCGTCCAGCCGTTTGGTTTTGTGTTCATCTGTTAGTTGTCTAGGCACCCATCTTGCACACACTTTGTGAAAACCAAGTCACTGGCAGACAATTTCATGCACAAGCAAGCATGACATCTGGGGAAACTGACAAGAGAGTTCTGAAATTGTGAAGCGCCGGTTCTGCACAATTGTTTGCCGCATACTTTCTAACACTTCTGGTGCAACCAGAGACAGTCAGCCATTATGGTCTTTGTCGTGAATATTGGTTCTTCCTTCCATGAATTGCCTGCACCATCGTCTTACCATACTGTCACACATAATGTCCTGTCCATACAAGTGACACGATTGATGGTGGTTCTCTGCTGGAGATTGCTTTTGAGCATGCAAAAATCGGTTGACTGCACGGTGGCGGAAGACAATATCGGAGCAGCTATTTTCTCCTAGCACAGAGCGGTAACCACTGCCACCACAAAACTGATACTTTACTACAATGTTACCACATACTTCCTCTCTTCTCCTGCACATTCCTATCCGATTGGTGGTGCCATCGACGCGATCGGGACTTACTTTCTGGATGCACCTCATAATTGACATTATGTAAAATGTTCCTCATAATTTAGGATTAAATTTATATTCACGCTTATATGAAAAGATGTGTAAACAATATTTCCCTTCGATAAGGAAATACTCATTACCAGTTGGTATACGTTAAGATGTTCATGCTAAGCATCTTCCTTTTGCAACAAACATACAGGTTGCCACTTTCTTCACATCAGCTGCTGAGCTCCTGATAGAAGTGTGCAAGTTTTGAGTAGTGCATTTATTAATTACTTACCTTAGTTTAAAGCCAACTATATTGTAAGTTAAGTTAAAGAGTTTGTAACACTAGTAATACAGTCATATTATTTAGGTCCAACTGAAAGAGTTAGAGCTGAGACACAAAGAAACCATAGAATGCAGGCAATGCGACACTCTATTCTATACTAAACTTACATGGTATTCACTTGCGAAAACCCAGCTTTCTATGTGAACTGTTAGTAGCTATAGGTGGTTGCAACAAACACATTGGAAGCAAACCATCACACCATCTAGCAGTAAGCAGATCACATACAATATTCTCTCTACAATGCACAAGTGTGAGGGCTATCTTTAATATTAAACTAAATGCAATTATACAAAAATTTGTACTAAAGTAAAAACTACCAATCTGCTTTAATAGGTTAAATGTGGTATACAAATGGAAATAAAATGCTTACATTTTTTAAATTTATTTAATGTAAGTCAGCTTTAACTATTCTGGTCATAATGTTTTTTTTCACTTCACAGACTCTCTCTAGCTGAGATTCCAAATTAGGTTTATAAAGACTGTTCTCATTCAATCATCAAAAAGTATCTCTATTTTGTGTTCAACATAAAGCACAGTTATTTTCATGTTACTTCATGGGCATACAGTAATAAAATTGTAAACTAAGTTGACTTAAAAACAGTGTTTATTTGCTTTATGTACTATCTAAGCATATTACTTTCTCAACCGCATGTACTATGTACAGCCATTGACACAAAAAATGAGTCATTCCCACATTCCATGTCTCGATTAAAAAGCTTTGTGTATCTTCGTAAAAGCTGCATTTACAATGTACACAAAAGAACAATGGTCATGACTATCAGTGCAAAGGTTAACTTGTAAGTACTGAAAACAGAACACAGAACGACGGTAAGCTGGCCGGGAGATTAAGAAGGCATTGCTTCCACTCAGAAGTTGCTAGGTACAAATCTTGCATTGCTTGTCATTTTTTTGTGTTTGTTAATTTTATGACTAAATATGTAGCATATATTATTGCATCAATATAACTTTGGCATTTGAAGTTACAGGCCTATCTATCCACGCAAAAACGTAATGCTATCAACACTCATTTTAAATAACTAAAAAACATATGTAAATAAAATATATATTATCTTCTAAAACTAAAACAAAAAGATAAAAATAATATCCAGTGTATGAGCCCTCAATCTTTGGAGCATATACAAAATGAAATGTCTGCAATAAATGCACGGCAAGCTACAACTTGGGCTTCTTCAATCTGTGCGCAGAAGCCATCTTTTGTCCTTCACTCAGCCCATATATTCTCAATAGGGTTCAAATCTGGTGAACAGAGATGTGAGGATTATCCTGTACAAATTCAACAATCCCATCTGTATCACGCAGTGCCGTCAGGGACATGACCACAGCTGTACATACAGAAAAGAGAAGGTATTGTATTGAACCCAAAAATTTAAGGACTATAATTCACCATAAATACACATTTTAAGATCCCTGAATCCAAAAAAAGCATTTTAGAAAAAGGTCAATATGTGTGTGTATCCGGACAGCATAGCTCAAAACAAAAGACTATTAGAACCAAATTTAGTATCAAGTTTAATATCTTCCTAGGATGCAACACAAAGGTTTTCAAGGAAATCTTCCAACCCCAAATTACGCTTTCCATGGAAACTTTTTTGAAAAATTTTATTTTCTCAAAAATGGCTCTAATATTTTTCATTAAAATACTGTATATTAAAGATGTTTACAATACTAATAAAATGCATATCTTGAATTTTCTGGGAATAGCCTCTGAAGATGCCTTCAATCTCAATGGATGGTACACCGTACGAGAGAGATGAAAACCTAAAGCACAAAAAATGGAGTTCTCATTAAAATACTCAATTTATGTCATATACTTCTTTTTGTGGGGTTGATCATTTCCGAGACATTCCTTGTACAAGGAATTAAGTCGAACTTCATTAATTTGAACATTTTTAATTCAAAATTATGAATAACTCGAGCTCTTAGCATGGTCCCTTGACATTCCTATACAGCAATGTTAAAAAGTCTTCTGTAAATCAATATTTTTGGATAATTCAATACAATATTCAACGAGAGTGACTGAAAAAATTATAGGTTAGTCAAACTTGCAGGATAAAGTGCAGGAATGTGCTCCCATTCCCATCCCTTGCCAAGGCACTTGTTGTCATTCCATTCTGTTCACCTGCGGTCACATGTTGGCCTGCGTTTGCAGCAAATAACTTCGCATGCAGTTACATCAAAATCATCAGTGTGTGTTTAAGTAGTGAACTGAGCCGACAATGCCTCTCCTAACCTAAACGTGTAAATTACAAAACTCTTACTTTAGCTGAAAATGCAGCAGCCATTCGCAAAGTGGAAAAAGTTTTTAAAAAAAAGTGTGACATCGTAAGAGACCTGAATCCCCCAGAATACATTGTCTACATACCTCAAAAATAAGGATCAAGTTTCCAACAGTGTAGTTACAAATAGCGACAAAAGTAAAAAAAAAGAACAAAAGGGCCTGAAAATCCTGACATCGATGAGTGCATTAGAAAGTGGTTCAAGCAGGCATGGAATAATAAAAAAAGTTCCAATCACTCAATAAACCACA
The DNA here is from genome assembly GCA_030762935.1 of Hymenopus coronatus. Classification (NCBI taxonomy): domain Eukaryota; kingdom Metazoa; phylum Arthropoda; class Insecta; order Mantodea; family Hymenopodidae; genus Hymenopus; species Hymenopus coronatus. Next base: position 2,731,553 of record CM060900.1, read on the forward strand.
AATGTTTTGTGTCAATCAAAGGTTAAATGCTAAAAAACAAACGAAGATATCAAGTTTCTTTAAAAAAACTCTGAATCTCAACTGAACCTGAACTTTAACATTACAAAACTCTAATGTTGTCCTTCATACAATTTCATTTAATTTAGACCTGTTTTAATTAAAAATATTTTTAAAAAATCAAACTTTTGTAATTTGAAATCCTGATTTTTTTTCTTGGTCCTTTCAACTTGGGACTAGCCAAGTTGGACTGTACTTAAAACTTTTCTCATATGCTGCAATTCTAAACCTTTGGCAGTGCAAAGAAACAAATTTCAACCACATAGCAACTGTTTTTAAAAGATATGACTATTTCTTTAGCCTAGAACACTCCCTATTTCCCTTCTACTTACAAGAAAGCAAGTAATAAGACCATTTCTGCCAATGTTTATCTCAATTAGCATGAAGTAGATAGAAGAATAAGTTTTTCAAAATAATTTGTTACAGAGATATAGAGACAGTCATGTGAGTGGAGCACATCAGATATGTGTGTGTGTGCGTGCATGCATGCATGGTTGTGTGTGTGAGGGGGGGGGGCAGTATAGCTAAAAAACAAAAGGTTAGTTAAATACCAAACTTGATATTTAAGTTTAATATCTTTCAATAATGTAACACAAAGATTTTCAAGAAAATTCCCTCAACACCCTACTTCCCTTTACATGGAACACTTTTTGAACATTGTAACTTTCTCAAAAATGGCTCTTAACGATTTTTTTTAAATACCATATGTTCAAGATATTTTCATGGCAAATGAAATGCATATCTTGAATTTTCTGGGAATAGCCTCTGAAGATCTCTTCATTCTGGGTGACTTTTGCATAACTGGCAAACCGTAAGAGATAGAAGACAAAAACTGTAGATCTCATTATAACACAAAATTTATGTCATATACATTTTTGTTGTAGAGTTAACTGTTTTTGAGGTATTCCCAATCATTGGTTTCAATTTTAAGCTACTTAAACTTTTCTCAAATGAAGCTGCAGAAAGACAGGTTGGTGTGGAAATTTCTTTCTGCACTGGTAGCCTCGGAGTTGGCTGGGCTGCTGTGTGTCTCTGGAACTCCACATTTCTTGTCCTGGTTGCTATTTGCTATGCTTCAATTTGCCGCTGGATCTGTTATGTTCATCATGCTTACATTTGGAGGAACTGCAAATTCTGTTTAGCACCGAACCAATTGTTGAGACGTTAATTTTTTATCACACCGGCTTATTTCAAGTAAATACTAGCTACATTGTCAGAGAGTGTAAAAATCTAAATCCCCATGCTTGGTTGGTAGGATCTTATAGGTGAGAGTAAAGTTAAAAATAATTTGGTGGGTTTAGCAACGTTAAAACTTTTATTCATGGAAATTGTTATAACAATGTGGCGAACCAAGGCACGCAACTTGAACTCATTTCCTTTACAGAAAATGCACTTAGTATCTGTCTTATGGTAGGTACTTACATAAATTATTGATGAGAATTATTATAGTACATGATTTTATATAAAATTACTATAATATTAACCTCGATTCCTGAGATGAGCTCATAGCGTCTGTGGCTACGTCTTCAATACTTAGACACTGTTCACCGGAACTTTATAAAATGTTCACTCCTATCATAAAGTTGAAGATCATTGTTTTTAAGCATTGTAATCTGCAGGTCACCATGGGGACGATGGATTTCCTTGTTCCCACTTTTTCGTCAAATGCATATACATATTTATATGTTCCTAGTAATTAAAATTAATGAATTTAAATAACTTACATAATAATGTTCGTACAATTATGAACTTTTGTAACTTAGTTATTTGTTAAGTTTTGTGCTCACCCTTTGTTACATCCTTTAACAAATTACAGCATCCAGTATATCATAATCTGTTTTGTTCTCTTTCTTCTCCTCCCATATTACATGTTCATTTAGGTTTTATTTGCTTAATAGACCTTCAAAAATGGCAATTCCTCGTTACTTTATACACAAAAATGATGACTTATATTTATTATATATCTTTGGTTAAGTATTTTCGTTAAATTTGCATTTTAAGAAGTTTTCGTGCATATTGTGGAGTGATGACATCACGTTTTAAATTGTTCACATACATTTTCTTGGTTTTCATGTGCCAAACAATATTATTTTATGATTTTTAGTACTGTTTTAGGGCAGTGTAGTTTTTACTTTTAGTTGCCTAAATTGCTTCAAGCTTAAATTCTGCATCATGATTAATTGAATATTATTAATATGTAATGAATGATTGAAGACTTAAAGGAACTGACCTGGACAAAAGCCTAATGGCTTCACATGGTGCAGCTGTTAGTAGTCACATGATAAAGGAGACTAAATTTGAAGACTTCTGAACAAAACCATGTGATGAACTAAAGGGAAGCACAGTTCAGCTTGGTGAGTTACTCACTGAATTAGTATTTCTTCCTCTTCTTATACCAATTCCCTCTTTAAACTTTTCTGTCCAGTGTCTCTTGACTCAACTCTTGTTTACTTCAACCCCGACGGTATTACAAAATTCCAGGCCTAGGGGATCATTTAAACTTCTTTCCAATAAATTCTTCTAATACTTGGGTGATGTAACCACCAAATAAATGGTGCCCCATACTTAACGATTACAATTTGTTTAATCCATATAAATCCTGGGAAAAACAAATATAAATAGTCCCCCAACCGGATCTCTGGGCAGGGCTATAGACACACACATCAGCTCCCAGCTAAATATTTGAGTGCAAGGAAATTAATGATTTCATTATCAAGTGTTTAACATTAGATACCACTTTTCTCAAATGATAAGACATCTTTCTTTTCGTCTCTTTTGATTACTCCTAGCAAGCAAAGAGAACTGAATTTCAATTGCTTCACTTAGTGACTGGCTTTTAAAAGATTTGGCTATTGTTTTAGTCTAGTGTATTCCCTTATTTCCCTTCTACTTACAAAGAAGCAAGTAATAAAACCAATTCTAGTACTGTTTATCTTGATTAGCACGAGTTACCTTTGCTGCACATTGAGATCCAGTATGGCTGACAGCAAATCCTCATGCTTCCTGCTGCTCTGTGCAATCTCCATGCCCAAACTCCAGCTCACAAATTCTGTAAAAATAACATTTTTGAAGGAATAATTATTCTCTTAAATAACTATAAAACCCTAAAATACAATGTAAATGCTCTTCAATTTATTGCACTAACTATTTTATATGGTTACAGAAGATTGTGGTTATGTCATTGTGCCAGGGTCCCTGTTGTGTACTCTTCAGTAAGTTATTAGTTTTCAAATTCACCATTTGCAATATGAAAACTAAGAGCTGTGCATTAAAATAAGTTTACAAGCACAGTATATACTCCAACACCATAATATCATAAATCCATATTGTCAGCCAACATGTGCCAAAATCCATTTCGTGACAATCTCTTTTCTTATAGAATGTCTTTAGTTTTACTTTATCTTGTCTAATGCTTTCTTTGTAACAGATAATGATCTTTTTTTTTTCATAGCTTACACTGGAAAATGAATGATAATATAACAAAAATTATTACAATATACAATGAGACAATGCTTTGCAATAATCATGTCAGCAATGGTTTCACTGAACACATTGAATAAGCAGTGTAAAAGTGAGGAGATATTCGCTTTTATCTTGTGTAAAGTGCCCACTGCTCAGAAAAATTGAGTGGTGCTCATGTCAATGTTTAGAAATGCCTAATGCACCTTATGAACTAGCAAGAACATGCTCTGGTGTCGCAAGGTGCCAGCACAAACCTGATGGCAGGTGGTCCAAATCAGTGATATTAACACACAGCTGCGCGCCTTCAGTTTTTGCGCGCTCTTTTGCCAATTGAAGCAGGACTGTCAACAATGTCTATGCTAGATACCTTCTCAGTTAAAGGTGTTATGGTAATGCAATGCATACTCTTATCAGTTTCCCAACTCTTGCCACTTTCAACAGTGCTTTAATGCATAAAGGTTATACTACAAAATTGATGTTCAAATTGAAAAACGGAAGTGAAAAACTAGATTTTCATATTTCATTAACAATAGTCATATTCTCACTTATGTTTGCATTGTTAAGGGCAACACTGCATACCGTGTGAATATGGCACCTTGCGTGCGAGTGCAGAGTCTGGTCTGTGATAGATACAGAACTTTGTCCATTCACATTTATTTTTTTGAATTCATACAAATTATTTTAAAAAATCATCCCACCCATCTGACTGCAGTACTGTAATTTTATGATGCCAGAAATTCTCCAAACTGTTTCAGTGCTACAGAGATGGGATGGAAAACAACACTGCTGAGCAAAAGTTCCGGCATCTCAATTAACAATTCAACTAACTGAATTTCAGTTTATTCCATTCAGGAATTGCATTTGTTTAGCTTAGTATATTCTGGAACCAGCGCTGAATTTTGGTTAGTTACATTGAAAATGTTTCTAATACTCGCGACACTGGAACCAGCACTAAAGTTACGCTAGTTATTAGACATACAATGGCACTTGATATTATATACAGCATTACGGCATAACTATTTTGGTGCAGTTAATTATGCCTGGCAATCATAGGGGTTTTTCCATATTTGATTTTTCATAACTTTAGCAAATACTACGGTTCCCTTCACTACACATGTTCGTATTTTTCACAGAAGTAAATTCCCATATTTGGTTGGGAATGCGCAAAGGGCGTTCTTGCATAGAGGGTATGAGAATAACTTCTGTCACACTATGCTCCTTTGCTGATCAGAGCTAATGGTGTCCATCTACCCACCTCAGCAATCATTTTAAACTAAAGGGAAAATATTATAAATGCAATTTCAATACTCTGTGTTTCGCTTAAGTAGTGTAGCAGAAGTAGGAACGATTCCAGTGTTGAGTACTCTACTTACAAACGTAATCTATTAACAAAACCTGTAATAGCTATTATATCGTTTTAACTATTTCTACAAGATTTCTGTCATCAATAACTAAAAAAACTTATACCTTGCACTGAACACTGCGATACTCATATTTGCTATAGATAATCTTCTCTTTTCATCCCCTGAATAAATTTAAAGAAATATCTAGAAACAAAAGCAAAATATCTAAACCAATCCTCAGGGTGCTACAAACTTTCATCCTTGCAATGAAATTTGTTGCCACGTTTGGGACAAATTGGTTCATACTATCAAATGAATGGAGTGTACCGTTACCAACTGAAGAATAGGCGATGTCGTTGTGTGGCTATCTGCTGAATTCGACAGTGCCGCATGTCGCAGGTTCCAATTTTGTGTCCCTCATGCTTATTTTCTGACATTCAACAATAACAATCTATTTAATACTTTGACATGATTATTATTATTATTATTATTATTATTATTATTATTATTATTATTATTATCAGGAATGCAGAATCAGGTTAAAGGCGCTATTTTAGACATTCAGCTAATTACAACTCCATTGTGCTCTGTTTAATATACCATTAAATACTTTATTTGCTGGCGTCCACTACTTTTAAGAGTGCTTTTTTTAACTATTAACAGGTGCTTTGAATGCTATGAGTCCTATCATCACATAGTATTGTATTTGTGTTGCATTATTGTGTAGCTAACTATATAAGGAATGTAATCATGCTGCGCTCACTCAAAATTTCTAAAATAATTATTTTCGTGCCTTGAGCCTGAAACATTTGAATTTCCCTCTTGTCAAGCAAGACTTTCTAACATGAAGGTATAATGTTTCCTTAGATCCACTGTGGATTAATGTAAACATTAACTATGCATGACTGAAGTATTCCTTTAAAATGGTAATAGAAAATCAAGATTTATACAGATGCCGTTGAAACACAAGAAGAAGATATTATTAATTTTGGGAGGAATGATAGACAGTTGACGTAGGCATATTTACTTGTTTTATTTGCAGCATTTGCAATTAATATTTTATAAAACATTCAGTTGCAAAATTGTAAGGTACTGCAGCATTTGTATGCAAAAGGACGACAATATTACAACGCTATGTGAAATAAAAAGCCTTATAGTTTGCTACTATAAACTTTTATTTTCTTATCAGAGAGAGATTCCATTAATCTGTGAAATGTTATATTTTGCACAAGTTATATAAATAATGCAGTTCCATTAGAAAGAAAAAAAAAAATAGTACTCAAATCAATTCGAGCCACTTTCCGACTCCTTTTTTATTTATACTGTCATGTTTCAATGACTTCAGCTATCCTAATCAGATGTATGCATCATTGCTAATTAAGGTTACATTTGTAAGTAGAGTACTCAACACTGGAATGGTTCTTACTTCTGCTACCCTACTTAACTGAAACACAATACCAGATCTATTTCTATCGCATTTATAATATTTGCCCTTTAGTTTACAATGATTGCTGAGGTGGGCTGATGGACACCATTAGCTCTGAACAGCTAAGGAGCAGAGTTTGACAGATGTTATTCTCATACCCACTATGCAAGAACACCCTTCATGGGTATTTACTTTTGTGAAAAGTATTTTGTCACCAGTTGTCAAATGTTTTGGAGTGCCTGTCAATGCTGGTGATTTGCAGTACTTTGTGCTACCACCTAGCGACAAGTCTTGCCGAAAAGGAAAAATTACCTTTGTAACAAATCGATAGAGCATGCAGTGGCAGACGAAATGCCAGTCAGTTCCATTGGATACCGCATCAACCCACGGTACAAATAGATCCAACACTACCATCAAAAAATGATATGCCACTTATGGAGATACTCATTTTTATATTCTATAAAGTACCTACTACCAGGTACCATCCAAAATATCACTTACCACTATGGAGATACTCATTTTTATATTCTATACAGTACCTACTAGCAGGTACCATCAAAACATGACACACCACTTATGGAGATGCTCATTTTTATATTCTATACAGTACCTACTAGCAGGTACCATCAAAACATGACACACCACTTAGGAGATGCTCATTTTTATATTCTATACAGTACCCACTAGCAGGTACCATCAAAACATGACACACCACTTATGGAGATGCTCATTTTTATATTCTATACAGTACCTACTAGCAGGTACCATCAAAAATATGACATACCACTTATGGAAATACTCATTTTTATATTTTATAAAGTACCTACTAGCAGGTACCATTTAAAATATTACACACCACTTATGGAGATACTCATTTTTTATTCTATAAAGTACCTACTAGCAGGTACTAACAAAAATATGACACACCACTTATGGAAATACTCATTTTTATTTGCAGTCAAGTACCTTGTAGCTACCATCCAAACTATGATATGAGATTTCATCAGAAAGAAAAAAATGTTTAGAAGCCCAATGACTAAATAAAAAAATGTAAAAAAAAAAACTATATTTAGTAAAAGGCTAATGCATGCATATGAGCTGCATAACTCCAAAATAATATGTTTGATAAACAGTAGACATTGCATTTAATCTCAGTATCTTCTTACAATGTGATATGAATATTTTGTTGAAAATTCCCCATTGCATACAAGCATTTACAAGGAATATCTTTACAATTTTTTTATTTTCTGAAAATGGCTACAATAATTATCATTAAACATCTTTAAGATACTTACATGACAAATTGTGTTTTAAGGGAATATAGCCTATGACCTCTTTGCTTGGAAGGAATTTTGTATCATTTTGTTTAACTGGCAAGGCTTATATGGATAGAAATGTACAACACCAAAAAGTAGAGCTCCTATCTGTGCCAAGCTTTAACTCAAGGATTAACTTGAAGTATATAGACCAAATAAGTTTTTGCAAAAATAGTTTGTAGACCCTATTTAAAAATGAATTATAATGGTAAACAAAGCCATGTGAATATAATCCATCATATTTCTAAAATTAAGTTTTATATCATATTGAGTGTTTGTTACTACTACTATTTATCATTCACATGGTGAACTTAGATGCTAGCATTAATACAGTAGTACGTCATTTCTTTACACTTAAATTTTGGGCTTTCTGATGCCTTGTTTTAATTCACTACTTAAACATAAGCTTTTACACGTAAACATTCAAAGTGGAGTTACTATGCCAAGTAATGGTGCACATTGTGACATCAAATTCTGCTCACAATTGTTCATAAAAATAAAGTGCAATAATATTCAAGGTGGGAATGGATACCAAGAAACAAGACAATGTTAAATTCACTAGAAGTTCTCCAACATAATATTATACATAATTTGCATAAACTTATGCTCCCATACTTCCAACCAATTTAAATATTTAGAAAATTAAATAATAACTGTAGTATCCTAGTATTTGAGAGAGTTAAGTTTTTGACACCTCAGGAGCTTGTAATATACCCACCCCAATTAGGATGTATTCTTTTAAAGAGAAACTGTGAAAACAGGCCATGTTGCCCGTTGCCAACCTAACAATAGAAATCTGCTAGATTGGTGAGGTCTCACGGTGGTAATGGTGTAGGACAGATGATATCGTCTGCTGGCAAGTGCGGCAGTACTGCTCTATGTCACTTCAGTGTAGCCAACCTAAGAACCATTCATGTGCTGAATGTAATGTTGCCAACCAAAACCATAGAAACAATTCCAGCTGCTTATAAAAGTGTACACAAATTGAGTGTGAGAGAGTCTCTATGATAGGAAGTGTGAGTGTGCAGATGTGTCTGTCTGTCTCAGACAGAATATCTGTAAAATAAAAAGTTGGTCAAAAAGCTTGCTTGCTATGTAAGTCAGTCCTATTCCAAAGATGATACACTAAGAAAAAATTGAAATTGAATTTTATTTATGGACACTATGTGCTATGGTTCTCAGCGTCCCATTCTATATTGGGTATAATTTAGTTCTCAAGCCTCTTATCAGGCTTGAATTTCTTTTATGTGGCATAAATATATGACACAGGACCAAGGCTTTACTTCCCTTCCTAAGGAAGTCATGCTAAACATTTTTACGCTTGACCCATTAAAGATTCTCCCAAATTGCCACCCTTATCTGCCCTATTCTTTTATAAATGTTTTTCCAAAAAACACAAATGATTTAGTATCTTAAGTGCATATTTTAATGATTTACATGACAGTAACAATTTTTATAATTTGACATTTCTGCCTGATAACCTGTTTAAGTCCCCCATCATATTTGATTTTTATACATTTTCAATAACTAGGATACTATAATATATGCTCAAAAAATGCCTGAAAATGTACAATTTCAGGAAAATAATTATTTTCATTGTACTTCCATTTTTCAAAATACTTCCACATTATGCCATTGATTTTTCTGCTTCTTGGTCCTTAATTGTTTTTGTTTTGTACTCTTTTAGAACCAGGAAACTAAATAAAATAAAAAAAAAAAACCTCTTTAAAGTTCCTGAAAACGTACTTTAAGTAAATAATTCCTTTTGTTGCATTAGCAGTTTGCAAAACATTTCCACGTTTTCTGACTGATCTCTTCTGCTTTAAAGCGCATCCCAGATCTCAAATAATGATGCTGTTGCTACGCTACAAATAAGATTACTGCCCCTACTTTTCATGATTAGTTAGATATTCATATATGCAAAACTTCAGAAAGTCACTTTTCCTTTTACACACGGTGATAAAATATACTAATTTCACCTATAACGAGCCTTAGACAAAATCTTAAGTTTTGACCGGTGGACAATGAAGTTACCTGCATGTGTTGCAATATTCGATACCAGAATTTAGAATTCGAAGAATTTAAAAATCATAAGAATCACATAATTGGCTGCGCTATTTTGATCGTCCGTAAACGAATATGTTTTTTCGCTGTTTATTCCTTTTCTATTATACCACAAAATCCCTCGAAACTAATACTCGTAATCACCATCATGATGATAATACGTCTACATCATTTCGCACGACCACTGTGTACTACGTCATCACCCTTCCTTTGCTACACCCTTACCCTCTCGGCTATGCCCTGGATAATTGGACTTATAAATCCACAGGTCCCTCGGCTAAGCTTTGCGACTTAGGAACCATCATGTTAACAGCGCCACCCGTGGTATTTATTAGTCTTGAGCAGCGAGTGCATGCCGAAGGGGAGTGACATGTACGGGAGAATGACGCCAGTGGATGTTCTTAGTATTAGGCATGTTTTTTCATTACTTAACATTTATTCATTGTTTTAGCATTTACGCCAAATACCTTTGCTTCTGTATCCAGAGAAATACAGCACAGTCTTACTCACATAGTTCTATAACCAACTATTCTATTCCACCACGTTCACCACTTTACACTAACATTTAATACTTAAATTTCTTAAACATATTAGAAAATGGCTTTAGAAATATTTTTGAACACTTCTTGTTAGTACATAACTTATTTTTATTTAACATTTTTCCTTGTCAAATGTCATTTGTGTAATACATACTTCGTATAATCCTCTTTTCCTGGACCTCAATCTTGAAGCCACTCTGGGATTCACTGACTTTTATAAATTTTGCTTAAATATTGTTTATCGTTTCATTCTAAAATTACTTCCGGCAGTCCTACATCAAGCTTCTTTGAAATTCCTTGTGCCTTAACCCATACCAAGAGTTAACACATTCCAAACACAACCACAGATATTCAATATGGCTCATAGATTATATGGCTAGAGATATTGAGAGACAGCCAATGTGTGCATAACCTTTCGTCAGATGTTGTTGTCGTTGTTGGTTTGTTACTTGACTTGGTATTCAATCCAGCCTAGGGTTGCCAACTTTCCAGTTATCGACAGGATCCTAATAGATAAGGAATACCCTATCATTATGTGTTGTGGAGGATGAAGCACGTTATTGACAAGCAGCTATATTTTGATTACTCATATTTGAGTTGGGTACGGTTTTTGTGGGTTAAATGTGCACCAAAAATTAAGATTTTGTGATGTTAAATGTCAATTAAGCAGTACATTTGGACTGTCAGGTTTTAAATCAGTATTAGATTAGATAAGATTAGAAAGCATTCTGTAGATTCGTTTAGGCCTAAAAGTCACTGAACATAGGACTTGTCAAGGCATATACATGTATACATATGTTTATATACAAACACTATATACTATGAAAAAAAAAAGGTATAATTCTCTTGTGCTAAAAGCATAGGATACAAAAACAACAGAATACTACTTTTTTTTTTTTTTTTTGCATGCACATAAAAACAAAGAGTATCAAAATATAGTGTTAAAATGTATAAATAAATAAATATAATTCAAAATCTTCTCGGGCTTCTAGCCAGGTAAAAACTTGGCTTGACACCAACGTTTCGAAGAAGTGCATCTTCCTCATCTTCAGGGTTAACTGATGGTTTGAGCTTGCGGAGACTGGTATTTATAAGAGCTAGGATGAAGCTAAAATCTGATTGGTTCGCGTGATATTATGGCTTTTTTTTTTTTTTTTTTTTTTTGGAAAGGGGAGACAGAGAGTTGGAAGGTAGAAATAATGGCTTATTTCGCCATTAGGTGAAGTGCGGGAATGGGAAGGATGTTACGGGTTCAAAGGAGATGTTCTGGGATGGTGAGGTTCCGCTGAGCACCCTCGATAGTGCGGGAGTTTACTGCTGGCCGAACTAAGCGGCAGCTCAGCAGAAGTGGAGAGAAGGTTCCGGGTGACAGACATGACCGAGGCCCTGTCTGGCACCCGGGGAGTTAAGAAAGGTCTGAAGGGAGTTGTGGATGTTTTTTTTTTTTTTATTTGTTGCTATTTTGTGTTTTTCTTTTTTGACCTTGATAAAGGCTTGTCATTGTGTGAGTGTCCTAAGGGAGGAAAATTTTCGTCTGGTTGGTCCAGGTCGTTGGTTTGTGGTGGAGTCCTGTGGTCAAGTGGTGTAAGAAGTTCTGTAAGTGTTGGGGTAATGAAAGGGGAGAATGTCAGTGCAGTCTGGATGTTGATGTCTGTAGTCTGTTTGTGGGTGTGTGTGCTGTGTTTGGTGTCAGGTGTGCCGGTCAGATGTTTGGTGTTTAGTGTGGTGGTCAGTCTAGAGAGGCCTTCGTCCAGGGATTTTTGAATGGCTGCTGCGTTGAGTTGTGAACTGTAGTTGGTGGTGAAGGTCCTTAGTGCATTTGCTGTTGCGGTGGTCATCTGCTGTAGGTCCTGGATTCCAGCCTCAATGTCGTGTAGTCTGCGTGGTGTTGTACTTTGTGTCTCGGCGAATGCGGCGGTGATGGCAGTCAGCGCCTCCTCCAGTAGAACCAATCGGGCGCTGATGTGCAGGACCTCGGAATGAAGGTCCTGCACGGCATCCTTCATGGAGCTGTCAGATGGCGCTGCTGTTGCTGGTTGTGGTGGAGTGTTGGTGATGGCTGGTGAACTTGTAGTGGTTGCTGGAGGTGATGCTGCGTTGACTGGGCTTGGATGTGGTGGTCGGCGTCTGCTTGGGTAGAGCAGGCACTGCGCTTGCCCCGTGAAATGGCCGAAGCCATCACACGTCGCGCAGTACCTGCGGCAGCGACGAAGATCATGGGCTGTGCATTCGGCAGTGAGGCTGCGGTAGCCACAGTAGTGGCAGCGCGGTGCAGCACTGCAAGCATCGGCGGTGTGACCGAATGCACAGCAGCGGCGACATGGGAGCTGGCGACTACCTCTGCTGGCCTCAACTGTGTGACGGCGCCCACAGATGAGCAGACCGTCAGTCAAGGCTGCAGCGTAGTCGACTGCGTCGGCGAATTCGAGGCGCACCAATGGTGTTGGACCCCTCGAACTAGTGATACGGGAAGCTTCGAGATCTCAACGAGGCGACACCTACCAGGGAAGCTCCAGTTGAAGAAGAAGTCCGCTACAAAGAAGTAGCCACCGCTGGAACGGCTCGGCATTGCCGTGGTTTTTAACCAAAGCCTTCGGCTCGGCATTGCCGCGGTTCTAGCAACCAAAGCCTAAAGCTCTCAGAGCATTGCACTACCGCAGCTTAGACGGGTAGGGGAATAAGGTTACAGCAAGCAGTCGCAAGACTAGCTTAAGCGCCTCTCCGAGGTCCAACCCTCTATTTCCCCGTGCTTTTTAGCGCTCGCTAACTGTTCTTTCTCTTCTACTATATATTTTCCTCTTTATAATCTTTAAACTTCTCTCTTCATCACCTTAAAGCCTATTAATATTTGCTATTTTCTTCTAGCTATGGCAAAGACAAGTAGGACTACTTCGGCCACCAAACCTCTATCTCCTACCATGACCACTAGGACCAAGTCCAAATCCTCTGCTCCTTCCCGCCCTTCTCCACCGGCTTCTAAGCCTAAAACCACTACTCCTTCTTCTTCTCCAAAATCCGCTTCGAACCCAAAAACCTTACCTCCAAACGCACCCCCTCCAACATCTGAACCTGACACCATCACTCCTTCTAGCCCAACACCCCACGATAAACCTACTGAAACCTCTCCTGTGACTCCCTCCCCAGCCGGACCCAACCCATCACCCCCCTCAACCTCAGCACCCACGACACCACCCTCCGCAATGCGGGTAGAGAGGTCAAACTTGGCGCCAATATTTATTAGCAGAAACCAGGCCGCGAAATTCCACCAACTAATGAAACAGCTTAACAAACTCCCTCTAACTCACAAACTTCTTGCTGAACAGACGCGTGTCTCCGGTGACTTTGCCATAAAGTCGTTCTGTCTCAGTGATTACCAATTGATGGTGAAATATCTGAAAGACAACGGCGTACAGCATTATCTAATAGCACACCCCGAAGAAAGAACTGCACGTTTTGTGATTAAGGGGCTCTACGCCGAGCTCACCGGGGAAGAGGTAATAGAAGACCTGGCTATGTGCGGTTTCAAGGCCATTAGGGCCGTACAGATGCGAAGGCGCAACAGAGATAGGACCCCCCTGCCCATGTTCTTGATAGAATTGCAGGATACACTAGAGAATAGGAAAATTCTGGACCTCAGATATTTGGCGTACCTTAGAGTCAGAGTAGAAGCTTATAGGTCGATCGCAGAGCCCAAACAGTGCTCACGATGCCAGCAGCTCTGGCACGTGAAGCTAGAATGTAGGTCCCCAACCCCGATCTGCGCTAAGTGTACAGGACCCCATTACTCAGGTACATGCACAGTTCCACCTATGGAACGTACATGCGTTTTATGTGGCGCTAAGGGCCATGGAGCAACTTGGCGCGGTTGCTCCACATATAACGCAGCATGTGGAAAATCCACGCGAGAGCAGCCTCCTAGATCCCCAAGAGTAGGTAGAACGCCAGCTCCCCCCGAGGCTGCTTCATTTACAAGTTCAGAGTGGTTCACCAGGAATAGCAAAGGCCGAAAACGCGCAGCCCCCATAGAGAACCACTCTGCGGTTGGGGAACCTCAGCCACGCGCTGAGTTGGAACCAATCAGGGAAGAGCAACCCCCCCGTAAACAACCACAAAAGCAGAAAGCAGGTCCCTTAAAACAGGCTGCTGGGCCTCCCCCAGCAGCAAAGTCGCTCACCGAATCGGTAAACCCAGTAGAGGAAGCAGAAGCCTTCAGCGTGGTATCGGCACAACTCATAAGCACATTGGGCGTGAAAGTAAATAAAACATCAATGCATATAACACAAACACTACTGGTAAGGCAGAGCTCTGCGGTTAGAGGTATGGCGAATAGCATCACAGCACTCAACCTTACCCACGTCCTGTTACACCTGGTAGATTTGCTCGATAAACACGTTCATGGCTAATTTAGACACATTGAGAACAATCACATGGAATTGCAACGACATACGCAAAAAGGTTAAGGATTTAACGGATCTATTACAAACACACTCAATTCACATTGCATTATTAACGGAAACCCATATAAATCACAAAGACCGTCTGTCCATCCCCGGATACCGTGTATACAGAAATGATCGAGACCGTAGGGGAGGGGGGACTGCGGTAGCCATTCACACAAGCGTAGAACACAACCAGATTAATTCCCCAATATTGACTCACGCTGAAGCAACAGCAATAAACATTTTTATTCGAAACACTGAAATTGTCATAGTGTCAGTATACAATCCCCCAGGGGAGGTAGACACAGATGACATTGACAAAATCATGCAACTAGGGCATAGAGTAATCGCAGCAGGAGATTACAATTGTAAACACCAAATTTGGAACTGCGCAAATACTAATGCACAAGGAACTAAGTTACTTAACCACATAAATAACACAAATTATCTAATCACAGGCCCAGACGAGCCAACATTCGTACCACATATGCCCAATCATACACCAGACATTCTGGACATTGCACTGTTAAATAATATCCCCTTTGACCTGGATGTAAACGTATTGCAGGAGCTGACATCAGACCATCTACCGGTACTCTTGACAGTCAATGCTCCCTTCAGGCCAAAACCAGAACCCTTAAGATACAACTTCAATAAGGTGGACTGGGAAGAGTTCAAGGTTATGGTAGATCTCTGCCTACCAGAACTCCAAATTAACACGAACGAAGAACAGGACGAAGCGATCCAAAAACTAGAACTGGCCATAAACACAACTATTAATACATGCGTACCCTTAAAAAGACAATTCACGATTAATGCCAGATATCCCCAAGATGTAAAAGAGACGCAAAAAGCTCAAATTAAAGCCAGGCGTAAATGGCAGAGAACTAGAAATCTAATACATCGAACAGAATATTATCACGCGCGCGAACTAGCAATTTACAAGGCCAGGACTTACATTAGAAATCAATGGAACGACACACTCGAAAATCTCAACCCCCAACAAAACACAGTATGGCGAATTGCGAAATGCTTAACGCGCACACGCACAAATATACCGCCACTACAAATTAATAAAACCGTAGCAGAGAACCCCCAGGCTAAGGCCGAAGCGTTTGCGGTCACTTTAGAGGAGGTATTCTCTCCCAATCCCGCGAACGGGCAAGACGATTTCATTCAAGAAGTCGAAGATGAAGCCCAAATCTTAGGTCAGAGAAGAACACACAACAAATTGCGAAAAACGAATGCGGGAGAAATAAGCTGGATTATAAAACACCTGCCAGCAAGAAAAACACCAGGCCCAGACAAGATACCAAATGTGGTACTAAAGAATTTACCCAAAAGGGCAGTAACATTGCTTGCCAAAATATTCAACTACACGCTCGAACATGGCAGGTTTCCACCTGCATGGAAAGAAGCAAAAATCCTACTTTTCCCAAAAGTAAACAAAAATCTAGCACTACCAATCAACTACAGGCCGATCAGCCTATTAAATACGATGAGCAAGGTATTAGAAAAAGTGATACTGAAGCGAATAAATTCACACCTGCACAAACAAAATATACTTATACCCGAACAGTTCGGATTTCGAGCTCACCATTCTACTACACTACAACTGTTAAGAATGACGAAGCAAATTACCAAAGGGTTCAACACAAACAAATCGACAGGTGCCCTCTATTTAGATATTGAACGTGCCTTCGATAAAGTATGGCATGCAGGGCTACTCAGAAAACCGAAAGTCTACGAATTTCCTGACACTGCGATAGCCCTAATTAGGGACTACCTCTATGAATGACGATTTCACACCTCAGTAGAGGACGCAGTCTCAAGCTCCAAACAAATTCGAGCAGGAGTTCCACAAGGAAGTATAGTGGGACCAACATTGTTCAATTTATACATAAACGACATGCCAGAATTGGTAAGAACCAATAAGTACATATAGGCAGATGACACTGCTATAACCACACAATCCACTCAGCCACGAATAATACACTTACGCCTACAAAATGCTTTAGACTCACTTGAACCATGGTTCAAGAAGTGGAGAATTAAAGTAAACGCGAAGAAGACACAGGCTATAGTCTTCACTAAAAGAATACAGCATCGTAAAGGCAGAAACTTGCTACAACCACTTAACTACCAAGGCGAAATTATCGAGTGGAAAGACCAAGTGACCTACTTAGGTCTTGTCATGGACCAAGGCCTAACCTGGAGTAGGCATATAGCTAAAGGTCAGAGCCAAGGCTAATGGTCAACTAAACAGACTATATCCCATCATCAATCTCAACAGCCAATTAAAATTAAACATGGGAATTACCCTATATAAAACGCTAATAAGAACGATCATTACGTACGCATCCCCTGTATGGGGCTACGCTGCAAAAACGCACGTACATAAATTACAAACACTCCAGAATAGAATAATTAGAATAATTGCCAAACAACCCCCAGTAGCGCCGGCTTATCTCCTTCATGAGGAGCTAAAACTGCATTCAATTGAGCAGTTCATAAAAAGCCAAAGTTAAAACCTGTATAAGCGTAAAGCAAGAAACAACAATGAACTAATACAAGAACTAGGCACCTATGAAGCAGAAAATAACAAACACAAGAGACCGCTCTCTCTATTTGACAGAACCCTCGGCCTGGGGGAACCCGATTTAAATATACAAGAATATCTAGAATCGCTAGTAAGAATTCCATAATAAAATTACCCATGAATGTGTCTACGACATTAGTTTGGTGGCCCTTGAAGTCCTTACTTTCTGAGTCAAGGCGGATCCGGGGTTTGAGGGACCCCCACTCTACAGCGACCTGGCAGACCACTAACGGACCTTCTCTGGTATTTAGATAATAGAATGTAAGTAATAAGAATAAGTGTTTTATTACAGGTAAAGCAGCATTGGGCATGGCCATCACTTGGATGGGTGACAACTAAGGCCATGAGAAACCAATGATGTCTCTGCTAAATGACTACGCCCTATCTAGTTAAAGGGTTGAACACAACTAATAACTAATAACTAATGACTTCGCCAGACAGGGCAGCAGTAGTTGTAAAAATATAACTAGCTTAGAATTTATACCAAAATGAAATATCTAAATGACTATGTCCTTATGTTACAGGGCTGCAGACATATGAAATATACCAACGACTTTACCCGAAAGGGCAGAAAATGTTATACTGACTACGTCCTTTTGTTACAGGGCTGCAGATATATACACATGCAATATGTACTTATTCCTCACCACAAATCTTCCAAGGGCGCAATCAGGGCTCCGGTCATGTTTGCGTCCTGGCCCTCACTCTCTCCTGGCTATGGCCTTTGGCTAGCCATAACACCCGCTCCTTGAATCCGCAGGTGCAACAAGCGGTACTGCAGCATTCCTACACCCGAATTCTCTCCGGTGGAGTGGTTTTTTAGTGGGTATTGCCGGTTTAGGGCGACCCCCACATTTGGCAGAGCTATCCCCTCTGTCGCCTGTAGATTGGGTTTTTCCACTCCACTCGAAAAAAAAATCAAACCATCAGTTCACCCTGAAGACGAGGAAGATGCACTTCTTCGAAACGTTGGTGTCAAGCCAAGTTTTTACCTGGCTAGAAGGCCGAGAAGATTTTGAATTAATAGGTCGCCAGGAAAGCTTCAGTTCTTATTTTAAATAAATATAATGTCATTATATGTAAAACTAATGCTATATCTGATGATAGTTTTCAAATTATCGATATAATAGTTACTAGTAGTAATTATATAAGCTAAAACATGATTATTGTATTGTGTACTCTTCATAAATGTCAACAAATTACAGTACATATTTACAAATATGCTATAGAATTTCCAATACAAAGATTTACAATTGTGTACTAGAGTGTAAAATATCAAAACATTCAGGCTTCACAGACATTGTGTCAGTGCTAAGTACTCAAAAGAAAATTCATTTGACACATTCGTGCAAGTCAAAATATAAATCAGTTTAATTTTAATATAAAACACACACACTAATATACACAAAATGCAATACATTGTGATTTTTATAAATACAATGATTATTAATGGTATTTTCAGACAGATTTGTCACTTAAATATTCATCTACAGAGTAAAATAATTTATTGCAAAGGTACTCCTTAAGAGAGGCCTTAAAAGCCCAGAAATTCCCAACATTTTCTTTGAGATTACTGGGGAGAGCATTAAATATCTTAGTTGTTTCATAATATACATCTTTCTGAAACCAACGACAATTGGCACTCCGACGATGAATCAATCCTTTTTGTCTAGTATTAATGTTATGAATTTCCATGTTTGTTATAAAACTATGTCGATTAACTGCATAGAATTTTAAAATGAATAATATATAAACACAAGGTAAGGTGAGGATGCCCAATTTTTGAAATAGTTCTTTGAATGACTTTCTGCTATAAGCATTACAGATTATTCGTATAGCTTTCTTCTGCATCCGGAATATGCATTTACTATCTACTGAAATACCCCAGAATATTATTCCATGCTCGATGATGGAGTTAAAGTAAGCAAAATACACCAACTTAAGTGTATCGATTGAGTGAAATGTAACCAGTGCACGGAGAGCATAACATGCTGAGCTAAGTTTAGGTGTGATGTTGCTAATATGTGACTTCCAGTCCAAATGCTTATCTACCTGAAGGCCAAGAAATTTCACTTCATTTAGCTGTTCTAACAATGTATCATTAATTCGTATTCTATGTGCGTTTGTGGTGAGCGAGTAGTTATAAATTTAATTGTTTTTGTTTTTTCAAGGTTTACTGAGAGTTTGTTTGCTTTGAACCAATTTGATATACAATTTAGAAAATAGTTTAATTTAACTACACATTCACTGAAATCTTTACTTGTTACTAGAACACTAGTGTCATCTGCGAATAAATAAATACTTGCAAAACTGTTAATGTATAATGGGAGGTCATTTATGTCAACCAAGAACAAAAGAGGCCCTAAGATTGATCCCTGTGGAACACCATGTTTTATTGACTTCCATTCTGAGGCACTATTTTGATACCCATTGGAGTTATTAATTTCGATCCTTTGTTTTCTCTTCTCTAGGTATGAAATGAACCAATCTAATATGTTATTCTTTATTCCATAGAAATTTAGTTTAGCTAAATCTCATGATTCACATAGTCAAAAGCCTTCGCTAGGTCACAAAAGATTCCACCGACATGTTCCTTTTCATTTAAGGCTGTTAACACTTTACATGTGAGCCTATTGAACATTACTTTCTCAAATACTTTTGAGAAAACAGACAAGAGAGATATAGGTCTATAATTTGATATATTATCTTGTTTTCCTTTTTTGACAATTGAGTACTTCATTCTGTCAGGAAATATTCGACTCTTTAGCGATTCGTTACATAAATAGCTAAGGGGAATGCATATTAGGTCAGAACATGCTTTTAGGATTTTACTTGATATTTCATCATATCCAGAGGAATTTTTGGTCTTGAGCAAATTTATTATATTTTTTATTTCAAATGGTGTAGTCATTTTTACTTTAAATTCAGGGACTTTGTTTACAAAAGAAGTTTTCAAAAAAATTATTTCTGATTCTTTACATCCATAGTTTATTTTTAATTTTTCTGTTACATTAAAAAAGAAATTGTTGAAAATATCTGCGACCTTTTGAGGATCATCAATTTTTTGATTATCGGAATTCAGTGCAATGTAGGGGCTTTCTTGAGAGCTCTTACCTGTTTCCCTTTTTATTATATTCCAGATAGTTTTTATTCTATTATCAGAATTGGATATCTCTTTATTATAATGCAATATTTTAGCAGCTTTTATCGTTTCTTTTAGAATTTTACAGTACTTTTAGTAGTGACATTCTAAGTGTGGGTCTTATTATGTTTCAATTCTTGGTATAATTTTCGCTTATGTTTGCAAGAAATTTTAATGCCTGTATTAATCCAGGTGTTATTTTCCTTCTGATTATATATTTTACAATATTTGACTGGAAAGCATGCTACAAAATGAGAGTTGAAATGTTGTAGGAAATTATTGAACTTGTCATTTACTCCATTTATTTCATAGATTTCACTCCATGATTCTTGTTGAAGGGCATACTTAAACAATGTGAGGAACCTTTCATCTACTTTTCGTGTTCTACAATATTTATAGATTGGTTTTAACTTTAAGTTTATCTCTTTAATGAGAAGTATTTGTGCCTCATTATTTGAAAGGCCATTTGCAAATGGTAAGGTTATTGAAGTTTTAATTCTATCTATATTCATGAATATGTTATCTACTGCTGAAGAGGAGCTACCCTGAATTCTTGTAGGA